>VXBB01021294.1:59821-88849 GCA_013399915.1 Illadopsis cleaveri
GTTTGTTTGTTTGCTGGTTTGTTTTGTTATACATACTAGTAAAGAACTGCTATTTCTATCCCCAGAATCTTTGCCTGAAAGCCTCTAACCGCGAATATATAGTTGGAAAGGGGGAGGGGGGCATGGTTTACATTCTCCATTCCAAGGAAGGCTCCGGCTTTCCCTGGCAGATACCTGTCTTCCCAAACCAAGACATTCTGCATCCCCCGTGGATCCCCATGGGCCACAAAGGGACACCCTGCTTTCACCATGGTCTCACCATGGCCTGCAGAGGATTCTCAGCTCCGGTCCCTCGAGCACCTCCTCCCCCTCCTTCTCCACTGACCCTGGGGTCCCCATGTTTTTTCCCTCACATGTTCTCATCTTCTCTTCTTCTCTGGCTGGAATTAAAACTGTGCCCCTACCTTTATTTTGGTTTCTTCTTAAGTCTGTTGCCACAGAGGTATTACCAACCTCTCTCCAGCCTTGGCCAGCAGCCTGTCCATCTTCTGAGCCATCAGGGATTGGCTCTGCTGGACATGGTGGAAGCTTCCAGCAGCTTCCCACAGGAGCCACTTCTGTGGCTGCCCTGCAATCAAAAAACAAGGCCAAGCAAAACCAACACAAATGCTGCCCTGGCTCAAAAGCAACACACATTTAGAAAGAAGGTTCGAAACACATTTATAAAACTGGAGCTGTCAAAACAGACCAGTCAGGAGACAATTTTATCCAGTATATGTATCTTACAGCCCTATCACTCATTCGCCTTTCTGGTCCAAGTTTTACTAAATTTGAAACAAAAACTGAACTCCTCTTTTTGCCCTCCTCAACAGTAATAACAACTGAGCCTATGAGACACAATAGGAATTTGTGTTATTAATTACCTCCAAGCCCCTGAGCTCATTTCAGAAGTGGTTTTGCTGGTTTTTCCCTGGAAAACACTAGGGTGTTCAAAGCCACATGGATCTTGGAAGCCTGAAGCACTGCCCCAGCTCACTGGGGACAGCAGCATCTCAAATTGAACAATATTCACTTCTTAAGCTGGCTTGAAGTCTCCTAAAGAGCAATATGCTAAATTCATATTTATTTATTTAAAATTTAAATAAATAAATACAACTGAACAGTGGTGGTTTAATTAAAAGTTGAGACATCTTATTCACTGAAAAAAAAGAAGAAGAAATGCTTCTGTTTAGCAGCATCTCCTGCATTTTTCTGAAGAAAAATAGAAAAATACAGGAAAAAATAACTCAAAAAAAATTGGGTGAGTGATAAATCTAGGAATCTTGGACAAACAGCAAGTTTACAAAGCATGTTCATCATGAGTTTTGAAAGGAGGTAGAGAAGGAAAAATTAAGGAGTAATAAAAGCCAACAAATTTTCCTAACTCATAAGAGGTTTCAGAACATTTAAATGTGGCATCAAATGCTGTTCAAATATTTTAATAATTGCTGGGGAATGGAGACCCAGTTTGAAACACTCTGAACCATTAATTTAACATCTGTATCTGATAAAAAGTATGGAAATAATGTTTAGAGCAAACCAAAGCAGTACATAGGTTGTAGTAATATTGTAGTAGATGACAAACATTTCTTAGAAAAGTTCAGTGTTTTTCTATTTGAATTGATACACTCACCATGATATAAAAATATAGTAATTAATGTTGTATTTCAAAACAGATCCAATAAGATTTCAGTATGAGAGACTTTCTGTAGGGTAAACAGCAGATTAATGACAGAGGGACCCAGAACATAATTGCAGCTGTCTCTTGTTCTAGTCTAGGTGGTGACATCCACTTTCTTTTGGAAATTCACCCTCTAGTCATTAATGAAAAAATTTTCATTAATATTAGTTCAGATTAGAAAGCATTTTGTAATGAGAATATGTTGCAATCTTTCTTTATTTACAAATTTTAAAATTAACAAGATCTGCATACACATTCCACTAACTTGTTTTTAAATAAAAGGATAACTCTTGTCACAAACATCTGTTTGTAGCTAGTTTCACACTGTGGTTTGTGCTATCATAACTAACTACACGAACTGAATGGGAACATCTGCTTCACTGTCCTGATGTGTCCTCCCCATAGACCAACAAAATGGGAGTTACTATGAACACTCTCCTACCACCAGTTTTATCCAAATCTTTTTCAAAACCACTTCAGAGGAATTACAAATACTGTATGGCTTAGAAAATAATGAAAGCTTAAAGGTCCCTAAACAGCCTCTGGACTTCTCTGAGTCTGACTATGAAGTGTAGTATTCCTCTAGCTCCTGTGAGGGCTATAATGTATTGCAGGGAGAGCTGGGCCAGAAATGTTGCTCAGACAGGAAAGGAGGTTGGCTGAAGGACTGTAACTAGCTGTTGTCTTTTCTCTCTCATATCAGTTTCAATGATCCGCAGATATCTGGTTTTTACCATACTTCCATGGGGCCTCAACTAAAGAGAACCTCTATATCCTGCAAGGTCTTTCAGTATGATTACCAAATACAACTTCAGGAAATCACTTTTGTTCCTCTAGCAGATTTGGATGACAGAGCCTCTGTGGCACAATACTCTAAACATGTGTACTAGTCCTACAAGCTTGTTTGCAGATGGTCTGCATTTTGGTTCTATGTATAGTGGTGTGAATCTCAAGCATGGGAATACTGTCAGGGCTTGGGCAACATTTGGTCATAATTCAAAACTAATTCAAGTAGTATTTAAATGCTTACTTGAAATATCTTTCCACTTGGAGATTTTATGATGGCAGTTGCATGAATTATTTAAATTGTAGAATCATGGGAAAAGTGTATTTTTATTGAAAACTGGTTCATTTTATTGTAATCTGTCAAAAGCTAAGAAAATACTGGCTATGAGATAAAAGATATTTCCATTTGGCTTTTTACGGAGATTCTTTTTTAATTTCCAACATTGCTTCTCTCCTTTGGCTGTTTTTCACCCCCTGATTCTTTCTGACCAGAGTTGTTCACAAATTTGACTTCAGCTAGTGTTTCTCTATTGATCATTACCTGACTGCCTCTCTGATTTGGAGCTTACTTTTGTTCAGGCTGAAATCTCAGTTTGTCTCAGACATTTCCATGGGCCTAGCAGTTGTTCTAAATTGTGTATGACAAAGCATGAGCTCTAAAATCTTTCACTTCAAAGCAAACTGTGCTCCTGTATGCTTGTCTCCTTCCTTGTGAACTCCAAGGAGTTCAGAAATGCAGTCTACTCCTCTTTGACATGCTAACTGGAAGGACTAAACATAACTGGAAGGACTGTTTTGCTGTCTCATCCTATATATTTTAGGTAAGACTAAGACAATGCCAGCAGGTATTTTATAGCAAGTACCTGCTTCTACTGTTTCAGACTCCCCCTGCCTCTCTGTTGTTGACTGCTGCCATTTTGCCCAAGGGATGGAAAGAAGCTGTTTTCTACACAGGGCTGAAATGTCTCATAGGATATAACAAGGCCATGGTCAGTAGCCATTGCTGTTTTAAGAGTTAAAAAAAGGAAAAAATATTCAGTGAGGAACAAGTAGAGGTTGTGTTGTGATCACCTTTGAATTTTCAGACTATTGCTTTGTGTTTTCCCACCTATTCGTTGCCTTGTTGCCTTGTTCCTAGACATTAGGAGAAATGAGATGGTACACATTGTTGATTATTTATATTGTTGATTGTTTATATTGTTGATTATTTATAATCAACAGTGTGTGGCATTATGAGGCTAGAGCTTGCAGGACTTAAGATATAAAAATAGGTATCTGTCTTTGCTGAACCTATGGTAAGAGAATACAAATTCTCTGAAAACACATAATGAAGATGGAAGAGTTGAGTTCTCCATTCAGTGGGAAGAATGACAGAAAAAATGTGTCATAGAAAGATGGGATAGTTTGGGTTGGAAGAGACCTTAAAGATCATCTAGTTCCAACCTCTCCACCATGGGCAGGGACAGCTTTCACTAGGCCAGGTTACTCAGAGCCCAAACCTATATGTTTATAAATGTTAAGGAATAGTAAGCTGTATGTCAGGAAAAAAAAAAAAACAGAAAGATATCTAAAGTTACCTTACTTTTTGTAAGAAAGAATTTGATACAAATGTTTGGTTTTGATACTACAAATATTTTTTTATTGAAGTTAAACGCTTTTAAATGGAAAATTAACATGGATGTTTTAACAGTAAAGCAGGTGAACCTGGTTTGCAATTCTGTGAAGAGAGTAAGTGAAGTTCAATACCAAACTTGCATCTATATATCTAGCTACAGATATAGACAGCTATACATACATGTAATATTATGCCTTACATGTTGAATTTTAGCCACTTCCCAGATAATACTACAAGAAATTAATTTCAATGCCAAACTAAAACTGACACACTTGGTAAAACAGCAAGCAGTAGCCAGTAGTGAAGAGGCATAATGTGTCCCAACTACGTGTTTATTGCAGAAAATATAGTTCTTCCCCTTCCCTTCCCTTCCCCAATGCAAACTCCTGGAGCCTTTGCCAGAACTAAAATAGGAAAATATTCCTCCTGAATTTCATCAGATGGAGCTCTTTTTGGATGGGGTTGTTTGAGCTGCATGTCAGACAGGGAGATGTCCACCAATAAACAGGACATACTGTGGCTACTGTCACAGCACTAAACCTGGACCCTTCCTACTCCCCTGGGAATAGAAAGGGCACATGTGCAGGACAGGAGGAGGCAGAAGAGGGAGATGGATGGTGGTATGAACGACAAAGCTGCAGCATTCCCCTTTACTAACATTGTCCCCGGGCCACAGGATCTTGCTTCAGAATCTACCTTCATGTTCTCCTATCCAGAGATCTCTGTGGCTTTCCCATCCCTGGATTTTTTTTCATTTAAGTCAGGATTCAAGCCTGCTCATAAGAAAATCACAGAATATTCTGAGTTGGAGGACACCTACTAGGATCATCAAATCCATCTCTTAAGTGAATGGACTGTAGAGGGATCAAACACACAAACTTAGCATTATTATTACCATGCTCTAACCAGCTAAGCTAATATCAGTAGCATTGGGGAACATTTCTTGTCCATTTCTCTATTTTCCCTACTGATAATTTGGCTTCAAACTTCTGTAATAAAAGTCTATGTACTTAATCTCTAAAATATATTGTATGTAAGCATATTTCTGGCAAAATTAGAAATGCTTTGGTCTATATAATCAGTTTATTTTCTAATTTCTTGAATAACCTTATTTTCTACTGTCAAAGAGGTTCTATTAAGCTGCTCTTTCCTCAGCTTATATGATGCATCATACATACCCTGTCACCACCAGGGCTGCTGAGACTACAGTTCAGAGCAGCCAAGAAACAGCTGGAGAGGGTAAATGGAAGCATGTGATTTTTCTTATGTTTACCTTGGCATTTTAGGAGAGCTTTTCCAGACTTGAGTATTTATTTATACCAAAGAGAGGAAATAAGTAATTTATGTTAAAATAAAATGGAGAATGAATGCAGAATAATTTACTATCATTTAAAAGCAGCTCCAGCTTACTAATAACTAAATCCATATGTTTTTGCATGCTAGGATGTGATTATATGGCTTAGAAATAACATTTCACTGGCTGAATATATCAATCCCAAAAAAGCAATTCTGGAGATTTTTTTTTAATGAACAATTTTTTCTACTGTTTCTTATTTTAGAATTTTAAAGAGGTGAGTTGAAGCTTCAATATACTAAAATTTTATTTTTAACAATAAATACTTCTAAATGTTTTTTAAAAAATTTAAATGTTTTAAAAATATTCTTTGAATTGCCATCTCTACTGCCTAGATGATTGTGAAATATAGACAGCTCCAGTTTTCATGCCTAAGAATGCAACCGAGTATCACAGTACTTGCAGTAAAAATGTATTGGTGACTACAATACATTTGTTTCTAAGTTTAGACTGCCTAATGTAATTGGTTACCAAATGCCTGTGAGGAATGGAGGAGAGGAGGTAGGTATTTCCTCTTACCTATTCCAGTGATACCTCAAAGAAGTTGCATTATAGCTCTACAGAACTGTGTTCTCACCTGGAAGCATGCTCCAGCCTGATGGAAGGGCTTGGAATTATGGCAGGGTTTGTGGATCACTGGTACCTATACACTGTCTTTTGCTTGTTTGGGGGCCCTGGGACCAGTATTACAAGAAGGAATGAGATGTGTACTTCTACGTGTAGAATTAGTTATATTTCAAGTGTATAGTAACTAATTTCTTCATGGCTTACCTTTAATATAGGCATGTCTTCTGTTCTAAACATAGATATAATACTAGGGTGCTATCATGAAACCTCTTCCCAAGAAGATCAGTTATAATATGGAATACTATTAATCTCAATGAATAAAAACAGAGCACAATAAGCTTCATAAAAATCAAATCTTTCCTTTATGTCCCAAGTCATCCTCATCAAGGTGTGTCTTTATTGCAGTAGATGTCCTTTTATTTCTTTTCACTTTCAAGAAATGCCAATACACTATTTGCCCAGCCTAAATAGCCCTAAATATTATAATGCATGAAACAAAATTTGCTTAAAGATAATTCTAATTCAACAAAATACTGCATTGTTCCTCTACTAATTGTAGGAGATGGCAAAATGAAACTTCATATAATTTTCATATTTAGATGAAGATTTCTATCAGACTGATTTAAAATGAGAAGAAAAACATGTTCTTGCATTTAGCATCCCTGAAGGTATTTGAAAGACGTGTAAATATGGCTCTTGTGAACATGGTTTAGTGGTGGACTTGACAACGCTGAGTTAATGACTAGATTTGATAATATTGAAGGTCTTTTTCAACTTGAACAGTTCTGTAATGCTATGATCTTGAGTTATTTTCTTCTTGGCTTGTGCAAAGTTCCCAGGGGCTCCCAGGAACTGCAAGATTTCTATCGACCTTTTCAAAAAGCATCTATTGAGTTTTTGATACCCAAACCATTGAGATTACAACTTTTGAACAGTTCTAGAGGGATAACCTAGCCCAGACACTGTGCCATTTCTGATATTCAAGCCCATTCCATCACATGACACTATGGTCATAGGTTGTAAAGCTAGTTAGGGTTTCTCCCTGTGCTAGTAATTTGTTATACTGATTTTTCTACTTCTCAAAAAAGAATATGCTTTCTCTAGAAGAAAGTCAAAATTAGTAATCGATGTTTACTTCCTTGACACTTTTCCAGTAATTGCCCATATCCTAAATGATTGTTGACTTTCTGTTCAATGCCAAGTTCCATTGAGTACTTCTTGGCATTTATATAAACTCTGAAGGACCAAGATAATCATTGGCATAAATAATTACACCTTTAAAATACATTATAAATCTATAAGGAATCATCAATCTTTTTTCCTTCAGAAGGAGATAATAGCCCCTGAAAATGGAAATATACATTTGCCAGAGTTTCCAATCTTGAAAAAAATTACAGGTTCCTATTAAAAAAACTTTCTATTTACGCATAAACCCCTAATTTTTCTGCATATTTAGTTTCAGATAAACTTCAAATTACTGAGTCTTGAAAGGGTCCCCCCAAAACAAGTGATTCCTACCATAGTGTTATCTGACAAAGCAAGTGGTGCTTAGCTTGGCCAGGTCAATGTTTACCACATGTTCATACATTGACACTTGCCAAAGTATGCCTTGTAATTGAGACTTTTTCCTCAGCTTACAGCTTTTCCTGCTCTTTCCAGATTGCTTCTAACAGTCAAAAGACACTGCTACAGAAAAGCCACTAGGACTATTATTTACATGGGAGCTTGATAAGTTAGAAAGAGTGTATAAGAGTAGGTTTCTTAACAGGGACAGTGTTGTAAATAACATAAATGCATTTTAGCAGTTAGGGGAAAAAGGGGGAAAAACGTTTAATTTACTTCTGGTGTAGTTGTGATCCATTTTTCTGTTATTGCTTTCCCACATTTGGAAGGGTTGAGAATCTTAAAGGGTTTGGAGAGTGATGTGAGCTCATCATATGAAAAATATTTTTTAATTTCCAGTGTGACATGGCTAGAGATCTGGCATGTTTTCTGTGTGGCTTATTCATCCTCTCTATAGTGTCTCCTTCTTCCTCTTAAGGAGAAAGTGAAGACACAACAGTACAGAGTAATGTGCATACTATTGTTAAAAATTCTGTAACTTAAATGTGACTTCAGAAATTGAGTCTGGTGCTTTATTAGACTTACCAAAGGGAAGACAGCAGCCTCATTTGTAAGGACTTAAAAGTGCACAGTTGCCTGTCTCAAACACTGTCAAAGCCACAGAAGGAACTTGCCATAAGAAAAGCCACCACAGCAGGAACATGAGATAAGCACAGAAGAGAGGAATTTGTGACAGGAAGGCATTAATTTCAGGTCTGGTGGAGATGACACCTGGTTAGCATATCCTGGTAAACGCATCCAGACAAAAATTCCCACTGTGGCAAACTGGGAAAGGAAGCAACTGCTCATACAGATATCACCAGTCAACCAAGGTCACCCCAAGTTATGGGACAGGTGGTATCTGTGACCACCAGTGACCACCAAAGCAGCCCCAGACTCATTTCTGTGGGGTTCCACCAGAGGACTGTGCATGATCCACAGCATTAAAACTATCCCCCAGGGGAGGTGCTTGGACATTCCCACCTAAACCTGAACACATATTAACCTGTTGAACTTGATGCCGTAAGATTTTAGATTTTATAGTTTGCAAATCCTATACTGCATTATTGCATAGCTCTAAACTCCATATAAAGAGTAGCTAACTGTCTTCACATTTTGGTTAGACAAAACAACCCCTCTGGGCCTGTGACCCAAGGACATCCTACAGCCTCAGGCCCAGGAAAGTATAAACTGAAGTGAATTGGGAAGGAAAACTGGGGAAATATGAGTTCATTACCTGAAGCCATAATTGGAGGATTAATGCCTGATATGCAATTAGACCAAACATATCTGTCTGAAAAACTCACGGATTTTTTTCTCTGGAAGGCTTTTGACTGCCCAAGGTGTATCTATTGAAGGCCTTTAATAAATACCCACCTTATTCTCTAATTCTGTCTAGCCTCTGTTCTAGATAGCCACTCCAAGGCATCAAACTCTTTGTTTCACGGGCTTCCCCCACCATGACAGATCAAGACATTGTCCATCACTTCAACCAACACACATCTGCAACAATCAAGTCTTGCAGCTGGATCCATAGGTGGTGATATCTTTCTCCTCCAGTATTTTTCTCTCCACCTTTATCCTTTGTTTCTCTTTTTTTTCTTTTCCCTATACATTTTCTTAAGTGATATTTTTGTACTTTTATATTGTCGTATTACTTTCAATAATAACCAAAATGTCTATATACTCCTTTCCATCGCAATCAAATTGTTGTGAAATATACATTATACACACACACATATTCACTCCCATCATTCAGTGTCACTTCATTCTAATCTGCTCCGAGTGATGTTTTAGCAAGAACCTGTTTCCTCACTTTCAGAGGTGGGTTGTAACACCAGCCCGTGGGGTGTGATCTTCTCTGCAGCAAAGGGAGAGACAGAGGGAGGAGGCTGTGGTGTAGATTTAACTACTGAAGTAAGAACAGTGCAGGCATACTGAAAAGACTATTTTATTCTTGAAAGCAGCATGTTGGTTGTTCTTTCATAAAAATAAAGGTAAATATCACCTACTACAACAACCCATTCTCCCCCTCTCTCCCCGCCCCCCCACCAAAAAAGATAATTTGATGCACAATGCTTTTCACAGGTATGATGTGGTTCTGCCCTCTATCTTTTTGTAAGGAGACGAGAAAAACAAAAGGCAGTTTTATAACTGTGAGGAAACTAGAATTTATGCTCAACCTTCTTCACAACATGGCATCAGAAAAAACACAATTATTGATAAGCTGAAAAATAATAAGTTAAAGCTAAATCTTCAAAGACTGATAAATAAAATAAATGGCCATCACCCCAGATAAAACACTCTGATTAAAATTTTGAAAAATGCATCTACTTGATATTTGCTGCTAAGATGCAAGGTGCTGATTAATATATGTACGATCTTGAATCTATTTTGAAGAAATAGAAAATTAAATCAGTAGAGAGATTCAATATGAATACACAATAGGAGAAGTCAAGATTAAACTAAATACTCTGGTTTTTCCCCCTAAGTCATTCCTCACGGCGGTTACGTGAATGACAGCATTATACAAACTTTTAGCATTTTCTCTGTGCAATTCTGACAATGATTTTACATCACTGATAGAAACTGATTTCCACGCCACCCCCACCCCCTCCCCCTCCGAGATTTTTGTCCAGTTTGGCAACTGCACAGTATATTGCTCGGACCTTGCAATGATCCTAGTGAAGTTCCTGGGATGACAATATTCCACTGCCTAACTCTTCTACTACTAAATTTGTTTATTTGGACAAATCACTTGTCTTGAAATTTTTATGCTAGGTAGGCCTTATAGCGTCACAACAATTCAATATCTTCTTTGCTTTCTCAGATCCATAACATTTCTCCTCCTTTCACTTTCACACTTTCAGTCTGTAACTTCAGCTTATTCCCTTTTAAATTATAGCAATGCTCTCCCTAGTGAAGTTAGATCATGCCTAAAATAAGAAATTCCTGACCTTGTTAAGGAAAACAAAAAACTAAAACAAACAAACAAACAAATAAATAAATAGAAGAGCAACCAAACCACTGATGAAGACTTCACCCACTCTTTCCTGCTTCTTCGGAGCTGTATTGTATACTAAGACTGAACATTTTTATTCCTGTTAAGTAACTGCTTTATTGCATCAGATTTCATCCTCAGAGGTCTCCCTTTGAAGCAATTCCAAGGATATGATTCTGGCTATTTTAGTTATGTAAATTCTTTCTATCCTACCTCAACCAATGTGATGACCAACAAGAAGCCAGAATAACCCAAAAATTAATTTTGAATATTTTAAATGCTAAAGAACAGGAAAATTGAAAGCATGACAGAACAAAATCAATAAACAACTGTTGTAGATACATTTTATTTGGGAATGCCTATGAAAGGCTGGATCTTCCTGAAATACGTTAATATATCCATTCTCATGTGATCTGCAGGTCCTATTTTGTGGGGAGACAGATTGTGGGAAGACAGATAAAGACAGTACTAAAAGTAATGTTACCCTTGATATATTGCAGCTGTGTGAATTATCCAAGAGTGGGAACAGCCTTGCCCTCTCAGCTTTGGGTGTGATAAAGAGTGAGTTAGCTGGGAGGGGATTCAGTTGGAGTCTGGTGGCTGTGCTGTGAAGAGGAAGGGCCAGGAGGTTGTGCAAGGAACAGAGAAGGTAAGGTGCTGTATGTAGGACAAGCAGGGTTAGGTGGCCATGTTAAGGACAGAAAAGAATAAGCTGGAACTGCAGAAGAGACAAGACTTCAGAGAAAGAGCTGGAGCTGTGTGCTAGAGACAGCAGAGTCCCAGGTCAGTCTGGATAGAGCTGGCCACACTTTCCTCATCGGTATGTGAAGAAGAGCTGAAGCATTGAGTCTACAGAGCAGCTGCTGGCATAAATGGACAGACCCTGAGAGCTGTGTGGAGCTACCCTTAGGAGACTACATAGAAAACGTATGAGAGACTGCTAGATACCAAGGTACTAATACTTGGAGCCTTCTGATGTTTTAATGAAGCACTCTGAGTGCAGTGTCTGTCTTGACTTCCACACTATTTCAGGTGTAGACCTGTTAGAAACTTGGCCAAGGGAAATTTTATTTTCTTTTAATTAGATTTTTGTAATAAGAACTACTTTTGTGAGGATACAAATGAGCTGGAGGCAGTGACAAAAATGATATTCTCTACAAATTTGTAGGAGAAGGAGGAAGAAGATTGGCAATCTCTATATCCACACAGAAGGGAAGTATCTTTCCCTTCTGTGTGCTATAAGTCAAGAGTTTAACTTAGTGCTGGTTAATTTTTTATTGATGTGCTTTGGTAACAGGCTGGTCTTGGAAATTGCTAAAGGGTTGGTTAAATGTATAGTCAGTGTATTTGTACTCTCCTTTTTTGTTGAAAAAATAACAGTATTTTACCTTGAATGCTTAAATTTTAACATCTTTATGATTTTATTTTTTAAATAACCTGTTTCTTGAGCTTAACATTCTAAATTAAAACTCTATTTAAATTAGTCAATGCAGATATATTTCACATGTCTATATTTCCAAATATAAAGTTGGAATAAGTTTTTTATACCTATTTAATGATTTCAAGGCTGTTAATTTTAAAATTAACTGTAATTCAAGAAGTGATAATAATTTCCCTTTTAAAAATGCTTGGATGGAAAACTCATTTCTTTAACTTTAGTGAGTGTCCTTATAAATTTCCAAAAGAAAATTTTTAATTGATGTTAAAAAATTGCACTTAACTGCATAAAGCAATGTAAAAGAGGAGCATTGAGTATTTTCACCTATTACTTTCACAATTTACATTAAAAAATCAGATTTTTACTCAATACTTGCAAATATGCTTTTTCAAGAGAAACGATCAAAATTAGGGTGAAAAAGAAGCCGTATATTTTCTACAATGCTTTTCATTTCCTTACAGATTATCTTCAAGTTTGAATAGTTTACAGTGTTTATAAAAGAATCTATTTCTGATAAAATGGCTTTTGGATTTGAAGCAGCTGGTTTTGTTGGAAAGGTTAAAATGAAAACCACTGGAAGGTACATTGATGTTAGTGAGATACAGTTTATGATTCTGATAACAGATAAGAGGGGGAAAAGCTCCCATAATTCTCTATGAGTCTAGGTACTACTAGCCAATTTTAGCATATAAACTTCCAAAAATCAAGTAATTTGAGAAAAAATGTGAAGAGAAATAGAGGTAATAAAATCCTGCTTTTCACAGATGTCACAAGCACAGTAGGGAATTACTGTCAGCAGTGGTTTATTTTTATTTCTTACTTTTGGATGCTTTTGACTTTTCCTGTGGTGTAAACAAAAAGGAAACAATTCCTGGAGTGTTTAGATGTCAGGACATCTAATTTAATAAAAAATAACATTAAACATAAGTGTAGTTAAATTTTTCAAAGATGAAAGATGCAAGCAGTGCTTTACTAAAGCAATAATTTATGTGAATTTTATTATTAAACATTGCTTTTATAGCTACAGGAATCAGGATTTTTTCTGGAATAGAAAACATCCAACACATTGACACTTTGAAAATTATGTACCTTGCATTTGAAGTGACACAGAACTGTTTAATGGTCCCATACCCACATTAATCTCCTACTCAACAGTATTTTATTTCAGTGGAAAATTATGAAATAAAATAAATTCTACTAGATTTAAATCTGACCACCACTCCTGAATGATTGGCAGAGAGGTTTTACTCTTACTACTGAACAGGAGCAGTTAGATGAGCAGCTAGATAGTTTGTCTGTGCTCAGAGTTAAGTTGTAGACATTATCCATGGTAACATATGGAGTTAGGCAATTCTGTCTGAAAGGGAATCAGAAGAAGGAGACAATTATTTTATCTTACCTTTTCATCTCTGTGGGTTAAGTGCATAGCAATGTAATGACATCTTTTGAAAAATGGCTTGGATAAATACCATTACATGCAATGAAAATCTTCTTATATGTATAAGTAATCAATAGTGTTGTTTTCCCATCCATTCAATTGCAGAACTCTTCCAAGTGGTTCTGTCAGACCCATCCTGTGACTTTGCAAGTTTGAAAAAGATAGATGTACATATTATGTATAAGATGCATGTCTCCTCTCTTAGCACAGACCTCTGCATGTATTCTTTGTATTTAATAGTTTTGGGATTTGTTAGGGTTTTTTTTGTTGTTGCTGTTTGGTTTTCTTCTTTGGTACAGTAATGACTGTTTTAAGACCACAATTCATTAGATAGGCATTTTTAAACTCTTAGCTGAGAAAGTTAGATTTTACGTGGCTTCAGATTTTGCACCCTAAGCAGCTAATTTTTGGATATGCCAAGGGAAGGGCTTAGCATGCGGAAGGTAGAGACTGGAAAGAAAAAGGTGGGTTTGCCATTAAATGGATGGTACTGAAATGAACAAATAATATCCATTGTAAGGCCTCAATCAACTTGCTCAATGAGAGTTTTGAAAGGGGTTACAATAGTTCTTGTAACTCTGGGTAGGGCTCATGGGAGAAATACCAACACCGGATATTCTCAAGAGGTCAAAACAACTTTACTGGCAAATTTTAGAAAGTCAGGAAGCTTTGGTAAAAGATTTAGTACAACATCCAATCATCATAAAACACTTCTCAGAGCATTAACTTGGCCCATTTGACTTAGCAAATAATTAACTCATTCTATGTTATATTACTCAAAGTGTTCCAAGAAGAGGGAATTAGAAGAAAACAAAGAGAAAGACAGAAAAGCCCTTGGATAGTTCAGATAGGAACTCCAAGATTAAGGGAGGGTCAAGACAAATGCTTTGCCTTGTGTTCAGCCTTAAATACCCCTTGGCCTTCCTAGGCCTTTCCCCCAGGTGGGACTTCTGGTCATTTGACCACTGTCCTGGGGTGACAGTGCTGAATGATGCTGAGTTGTATTTATGATGCTGAACTGAATCCCCATTCACCTGTTTAGCCCAGAAATAAGTTCTGCACCTTTAAGAATGGTTCTGTGAGCTGAGGGGCAGAGAAGAAGCTTGTTTTCAGAAACTGCACTTGCTCCCCACAATTCCTTCTCACAGACTGTGTTGTCTGCAGCAGGGAGCAGGAGAGAGCTCTCCTTTGCTTTTAGCTAGGTTTGAGTGTTTTTAGCTAGCTGAACCAGAGAAGTTCCCCAGATTGTGGTTTTTCTATTTCTTAGAACTGTTCAAACCTGTGCTGGAGTGAAAACACAGAACACCAGTGAGAGCTCACAGCTATGGCCCACTGGGGGCCGGGATGCTGCATTCCAGCACCAGAGGGACTGATAAGAGACTTAGTGAGCCAAGCTACACCCCACAAAAAGGACTTTCTGAATTTGCTATCTCTTCAGAACAACAAGAGGTTCCATTGTTTAATATTATTCATTTTTTGTGCTTGCGAATACTTTTCTTGTTAAATAAACAGGTTTTTTTCCACTTTTCTCCAAGCAAATCTTTTCCTGAACCAGTAGTGGGAGGGGCCACTTGAATTTGCTTTCTAGAGGAACCCCTTTGGAATTTTCCTCCCAAATTTGCCCTAAACCAGGACAGCCACTCAGGAGCTGGGTTAGGGCAGAGTGGAGCATTGCCTCTGGTGTGCCTGACTGGCACCACTGCCAGGCTGGGATAGAGGCTACAGGATGGGGGGCTGTGGAGCAGCTCACTGCCTCACCATGGCAAGGCCTGACCTGGCCCCTGCCCATCCACGTGCATCCCAAAATGTCTTTCCAGTCAACCTTTCCAGTCTCTGTCAATCTATATCAGCATCATTCTTCTTCTCTTATATGGTTTCTTCTCATTAAGGAACCATAGCTTGTGAGGCAACCAAACATAACTGTACTGGTTGTTGGGAGACCCAGTAGGAGCAAAGAGCTTTGTTTCTTAATCTTGTTCCATGGCATGCATTGTGAGCAAAGTGAAGCATATTCCAACTACAGGAAACTTAAATGGTTGTCGGGTAGTATAAATGCTGTCTCAGAGCTGGAGAAATGTTTTTGTTTTGATTAATCATCTCAATACAGTATGTAAAAGATAACAGAAGCAAAAGGTACAGGAGTATAGGAGTATCCAAACACAAAATATTATACTATGCAGAACTTATTACCCATAACCAGGTTAAACAGGCTTAACTCACATGTCTTAGTAAAGTGTTTTAATAAAAATTTATGATCAGCTCAAGCTGACTGCATAACAGTTGTCTTGTTTTTCCCCTTTTATGCTTTTATTTCTCTCATTGTTGCACCTTATTTTTGTATACTATATGCTTCAGGCTTATGAAAGAACTTTTCTTTTATTAGGATCTGATAGAACCTTAAATTTTGCTCTCATATTCATTAAGGACATGTTCTGCTAAGACTATTTGAATGAAGGAAAAGGCATGCTCAGTGGAAGGGTTGCCTGAAGAGGAAGCTGCGGCTAATATCCACAGAGTACTTAATTATATTTTGTTTACGATTAGGAGCTATGATGTGGGATTTAGAGAACTTGAGTACCTTAAGTTACACCACACCTCCTTAATATCTTGAATTTGCATAGCATTCACCTCAGTGTGAAGGTTTAATCATCGGCCCCTTAGGGGTGCTGCCATATGCCTATGTCTCATTAGTGGTTCACACAGAGTTTTGACATCTGGAAGAGTCATCTTTTATTTAAATGTATGCTTTAGCAGTCTGTTGTGACAATGAAAATAATATATAGTGTGTGTGTAGGGAATGGGAATAAGGTTTCAAATCATGGTTCAGTCTTAGGGATTTGTCTGCCTGAGTACTGTCTGAGCTCATTTTACTTTTCTATTAAAAATTTGATGGTGTTTTCTTTCAAACAACTTAGCATGTCAAAACAGTTTACTGATTTTTTAAAGAGATAAGTTAATATATTTACACAGGGGGCTTGGAGGATCATTCCAATGGGAACATGTATGAAATGCAATCTTGTGTATCTAGACATTTTTTTAATATAGCTGGTCTAACTGTTGCTACTAAGCGCCATGTAAGAAAACCCTGAAGGGATTGTCCTAAATATTCTGGCATATCATTTCTTGCAAAGATGTTTTCTTGCTAATGCTTTGGTAGCCATATTTGCTCACATCAAAAGATACTTGAGAGATTTCCTGAGGGAGTGAAATAACATGGAGGAAAAGTAAATGCCAGGAAGAATAGACTCTTCTTGAAATCCTATACCTTAGAGTGCTGTATTCCAATATTGAAACCTGAATTTTCACAGTCGACTGGAGCTAACTAACCAGGCAGCTGAATAGATGGTTTGTTTTTGGCTTGTGTCCAGCTCAAGCATCCAGCCTGCACTGCTGGTTAATGCCAAGTGAAACAAGTTCTGCCTTTGGCTATGTTTTGCTATATTTGCACTCACCAGCATGCTGGGGTGTTGGGGTGCAGTTTGCCACTGTAGCAGTTACCCTGACCAGCATGGAGTACCTCAGATTCTGATGGCAGTAAGCAACAATGAAACATCTTTTTATTGAAGTGCTAGTTGTTTCCTAACTTGTACATAAAAATGCTCATAAAGTCACTATTGAGACCATGTTTGCCCTACGGGTTACTCTTACAACATTTTCAGGATTTAAGCAACATATAAAGTATGTAAAACATTATATATAAACTCTACATATTGCTCTCATTCTGAGTAATCCAGGGAGGAAAATGCAGAAAGTGTCCTTTGTGACTGCTGGTGAGGATACTGTATCCAGAGATCAGCAGTGAGGGGGCTGACATGGCAAGAGTTGCTTCCTGTCATAAAGTGCAAGTGTGCATGCACATTAAGCATTTTTCCACGTTTTTCGACACCTGCATTGGAATATCTTCACCTAAGGCAAATTGTTTCCACATACATCTATGTCAGGTTTATGCTGATTCAGCCAGAGAAGCTTAGTTAATAAATTTAACAATATGTAGGGGAAAGGTAATATCTATCACATCTGGAGCAAATTAATTTTTAAGACACAGGAGTGAGTCTGGAGTTACCTTAGTGTTTTCTTATTAAAAATGACCTAGCTGTTATGTTAAAAAAATCCATTTTGTTGTAAATATTTTAATTAACTGTATTTATTAGGTGCTGAAATTTACTTCAAGCTTTCCTATTCTTTTACTTTTAACAGCACTGTTCATAATCTGTGGAATTTTAATCATATTTGGATTTTTATTCCCCCCTCCCTTCTCCCAAAAGGGTGGATTTCCCTTCTTCCTTTTAAGAGGAGTTAGGATCAGATTTTTTTCCTTTCTGCTTACCAAGGGATTAATAATATAAAACTTGGCAGGGAAATTGCTGTCTGTGAACCAGAGTGAACATTACTTGATGTAACCCAGACAGTTTCTTCTGCAAGCTGAACTTCTTGAACCATAAGGAATGTAGGAATGGTTTAGTGGCCTGTGCAAATAAAGAGAAAGCAACTTTAGCTTGTAGGTATAAAGGAGACATTTTGCTCTGCTTTGGAAAAAACACTAAGGAAATAGAATTTAAAAATAGCTCCAGTCTGGGGGAAAGAAAAATCCACTTGAAAGAATATGAAATTTCAGGGTGGAGGTTTTTTTTGGTTGGGTTTGTTGTTTTTTTTGTTGTTGTTGTTGATTTTGTTTTCTGGGTGTTTTTTAGTTTGGGGTTTTTTTGTTTGGTTTTTTTTTTTCTGAAACCTTCCAAATTTTCATTTATTCTGGACTGGTATGATTCAAATTTTGATGGCTGCCCAGTCTTTTTAAATGAATGTGAAGTTGGCAGATTGGAACTGTGCCGGCACTAAAAGCAGAGCAGTAGCAGCCATGACCTAGAAGGAGCTGCTGCATCCCTTGTTTATAAATACTTTTGAGAGAGGGATGGAGGGGGCAGATCTCCCCATGCTTTATATCAAAAAGTTCTCAATGTGAAGTGAGGTCAGAGCATGAGTCTGAGATTTGTGTTTCTCTGAAAATACAGTCCTAAAGTGGAGCCATTACCTCCTTCCATACATATGTTGCCAAAAATAAACATGGTTTTGTAGCCACAAATGCTTCCTCAAGTAGGGTATTAGAGGGCAAGAGGATTCCCTACTACAATATTGTTAATCTGAACTTTGGCAGTTTTTTCCCTGTATATACTACATCTTCTTTCTGAGACTTTTTTTGTTCACATGCTTTCTTGTCTATATAGCAATAAAGAACATGATAATTTAAATTTGATATAAGCAGCTCAATTTTTGTTTTAGATATCATTGATTTCTACAAGCCAATATCTTCAAAATATCTGTCTGTCTTCATAGTAGGCTGAAAATGACTCAGATACTCAGCTTTGGATTTGTACTGATTTTTAATTTTTTTGGTGCATTTGTGAATACAAGCATGTAAATCAATCTCTTTGCAGCAAAATACTTATCACAGAATAATAGAATCATAAAATGGCTTGGGTTAGAAGGGACAATAAAGATCATATAGTTCCAACCCACTTCCCATAGGCAGGGACATCCATCTTTCATCAGACCAGGTTGTTCAGGGCCCCATCCAACCTGGCCTTGAACACTTCCTGGTATCCACAACATCTCTGGGCAATTGGTTCCAGTGCCTCATTACTCTCACAGTAAAGAATATCTAATATAAACCTACTCTCTTTCAGTTTGAAGCCATCTCCATCTTTCTTGCACACTCNATCCAACCTGGCCTTGAACACTTCCTGGTATCCACAACATCTCTGGGCAATTGGTTCCAGTGCCTCATTACTCTCACAGTAAAGAATATCTAATATAAACCTACTCTCTTTCAGTTTGAAGCCATCTCCATCTTTCTTGCACACTCCTTCCTGCAGGAGGTGGCCACAAGTAGGTCACCCCAAAGCCTTTTCTTCTCCAGGCTGAGCAATCCCAATTGCCTCAGCCTTTCCTCACAGGAAAGGTGCATCCATCCACCCACCTTGGTGGCCTCCTCTGAACTCACTCCAACAGGTCCATGTTCTTCTTGTATTGGGGGCCCCAGAGCTGGATGCAGGTGGGGTGTCACCAGAGCAGAGGGCTAGAATCCCTTCCCTCAGCCAGCTGCCCGTGCTGATTTGGGTGCAGCCCAGGATGGGGTTGGCATTCTGGGCTCCAAGCGTACATTGCTGGCTTGTGTCCAGCCTCTCATCCACCAGCACCCCAAATCTTTCTCTGCAGGCCTGCTCTCAATCAGTTCGTTCCCCCAGCTTAGTCTGATGCCCAGAGCTGCAGTCACCTAAGGGCAGTGCCTGGTATTTGGCCTTGTTAAACTTACCAAGATCCTCATGGGACCACTTCTCAAGCTTGTCCAGGTCCTGCGGGATGGCTTTCTGTCCTTCAGATATGTCAACCACACAGTGCTTGAGTGGTGGATATAAACCGCTGTACCATGCACTTGTGATCTCGCCTCCAAAGTTTGATGTTAAATGACTGCTTACAAATCAAAAATATTACTCTGTGTAAGAACAGTATGATGTCTTCGATACATCTGAGGCCTTTGAGTAAAAGCTGCTGTGTTTTACCAATGCAAATGAACTCACAGAAATGCATTAACTTACCCAGCTAAGGACAATCTCCTTCATCTATGTGCACAATACAATTAAAAAAAAAAAAAAAAAAAAAACAAACCCCCGGAAGAAAACTCAAAAAAAAAGAAAAAAAAAATTGGCATGTTCCAGTTCTATCACTTAATAAAGCGCAGATTTCCAAAGATGAAGAAAATGGATGAACAAGCATATTAGCTTCGGCTTTAGAGAATTTTGCTGTAATTTGGCAACAGATTTTGTACGTGTCTTGCTCACAAACACTCACCTAATCACAGAAACATATATGCACTTTGGCAGTGGGTATGTAATGCTGTACATGCTGTCTTTAACAAACATGTGTAGCAGCTGCATCCAATGCTAACTGGTGCACTACCTGAATATTATAGACATTGTAGTTATATACATTTTTTTCTTTTTACAAATAAATGAAATATATGTCTAATGTTGTAAAAAAAAGTACTTTATGAGAGAAACATAAATGGTAGTATATTATTTAAGAGCATGCCATAGATAATATAATTTTATAGGGATGTCATTTGTTGCTGAATACTAGAAATTATTTTGACATCTTTAATTATAATATGCTATACATTACTGTAAATCACAATACATAATTTTATTATATTTCTACTATTAATTGCTACTATAAAATGCATAGTAGTTAAATTATACTTCCTCTACTTTCACTGATCTGCTAAAATGTTAGATGTGTTCAACAGCAGAAAACGTTTTTCTTATATACGTTTATATAAAACAGTAAATCTAGAATGTGCACAGGTACAGTATATATACTATTATACATTGTGTGTGTAGAGGAGTGTGTCTATAGGAGATGCATGTATAGAAGTGTGGGTGTGTATATATATGTACAATTACTAAAAACCTGAGTTCTGATAGACAGTGGTATATTGCGCTAGGCAATTTTTAACCATTTATAAGAAAAATTCTATAATCTGGAAATGTCTTGAAGAGCACATCAAGAGGAGATATTTTTTATTAACCTCTCCAGGCTATTTCTAGAACTTATTTGAGCTGTTAGCTTTCGGTGTTTGTTTGGTTTTTGTTTTAATTAAAGACATCAGTGTTGCTTTTGGAACTTTGCTAAACTTCCTCCAAATCCTACGTATAATTGCAAATTCAGCTAAGTGTTTTAACACATGCCCATGTCTATTTTTAATACCATTTTAACCAGTGTTTCACTTGGACTCCATATGTTCTTCATACAGTTACTGTACTTAAGCACCATGGAGTCATACATATTCTTGCACCCATTTTCACCTAACATCACCAAAAGGGAGTGCTCCACATCTAGGGCAACACTGGACTAAATACTAATTTTTACATCCACAGCATGAAGAAGGAGCAAAGAAAACATTTCTAACAGCATGGGGGCCATCTCAGTCTCAGAGGGAGTGCTCTCCTATGTGGAACTAAACCTGCATCTGTCTACGTGATGTGTTTAAAATCCTCACAGAAGGGTATACCTGAAAACTTAAGCAGAAAGACTTTGTTTACCAATATGCATTTTGAAGCCATTACATCTCATTCTCTTTCGAGCACATTTCTTTCCTCCTGAACTTTTTGCCTCTGTTGAATATCACTGTTTTCTTTCTTTGGCACTTATGCTTGGTGCTTCATTCGTTCATTGTTGTTATTATTTGCAAGAGTAGCCTCTTAAACACGCATTTTATCATCAGCAAAATCAAAACAAATTATATACATTTCCGTAACTTAAACCTGCTGCCTTTAACATTAATTTTTCATTCTTTCTTTGTTTAGGTTTTTGTTGGCATTTTGCATGCTCAGGCTTTTTTTGCAAGGGTAATGATAAACGTCCTGCACCCCCAGGGGAGGAGCTGCCTGAAAGTTATTTGGCAACAACTGCGGATGTGTGGCTGCAACTTAAAATCCCTCCAAGAAGAATCCCTCTTTTTCACCATTCAGTTATGTTTCTTTAAACAATGCAGCAGAAATACAAGGATTTGTAGTCAGCTTTGGCATGATGGTTGGCTGCTGCTGCCAAATTAATGTTGGTAGCCTTTGAAGCATGTCAGTGACTGTGGCTGTAACATGACCCTGCAAGATCTTCCACGGCAGAAAGAAAGGTATGCAGACTAAAAGTCTTGTGTTATTTTGAAATGGCATTTTCACTTAGTTGTTTTTAATGTAATAAATAAAGAAATTTTTCAGTGGTGGTGAAAATTTCGCACCAACTATACTGAAATCAAAGGTAATGTCTTACACTATTCATGAAAAGATCTGGGATCATGTTTTGCCAAAACTGGGTCTGTTTGTTTGTGTCATTAGAAAAAATACAATTTTATAACAGGAGGAGGATGATTGCATGTATAAATTTGCTTATAAATCTGAAAATTGGTCTTTGTTCATAATTATAACCATTCCTCAGGCATAAAACGCCACTTGCTTCATCATACTGAAATGGCTTTATCAGCTGAGGTTTTTGATATAGTGATGCAAGGTTTGTGAAGAATAACCAAAATACATTTTAAAAAATCCATTTCATTTTTCCTTTGGTAAATTATCTTCTATTACTTTTTCATGAGGTCGTGTACATTCACAAGATATTTTTTATGGAATGACAAACATAGGACTTCATCACATGTATCGTGATAACTGTTTTCCAACTTGTATCAGGCATTGAGGGTGATCAGAGATTTACAACTTTGGGTGTATGGGGAACAAAAACCTGCTTTTTTTGTGAATTCTTGTATCATATAGAAGATACCTAATTGGCATCAGAGAGGAAGGCAGATATTAATTTGTTCACAAACATAAAAAACTTGATTATTTTCTCCTAAACAAAAACAAACAAAAAAAAAACCACCAAAAAAATTGTGTTGGATGGGTCCTTCCTACCCAAGTATATAAATAATTATGAACTGAAAGGAAGGACAGTGTAGACCAGAGAATGAATTCCTTTAGTGAGTTTAATGAGCTTTGAATTAGATCCTGTGGTAATGAAAATGCAAATATCAGCACATCTTTTGAGACATTCACTGTTTGATAAAAAAGTAGCAGTTCACTTTGTATTCAAAATTCCAGACTCAAATTTAGTCTGAAGCTTGGCTGGGATAATTTGATCATTTTCCAGACCTATATGTTTTTTGTTCTGGAAGTCTGGGGTTTATATATAATTTACTATATCTACATTAGCAAGTAATATGGTGCAATAGATGAGCAAACTGAGGTGGTCAGAGCAAAAGCCTCTAGACCTACATCATCACTAAAATGCAACCTAAAATGCACTAAATGCAAGGGCTACAACCATGACAGAATCTTAACTGGATCCCCTTTACAAACAAATGAAAAAGGGTTTATTCATTTCAGAAGCTCTAACATCTTCCTATTTTTTATTTTGTAGAGCACTCATCACAAATAAAAGGAGACAATTAAATTTATATCATTTAATTTTATATTATTTACAAAGAAACTGAGAATCTTGAAACTGGAACCAAATTTCTTTTAGGATGAAAATTTCTAGTCTTGAACCTTACATGAAACTTATAACAAAAATTATTGGTAATGAGAGAGAAAATGTCCTCAGAACATATATGTATCAATTTGCTTCCGGCCACTATTTACTTGGAACAAAGGCAACAGAAAAAGCAAACTAGGATTTTTTCAAGACTGACTGAAAATCTCTATTACTCTCCACTTCATACTTAACCTTCACATTCGCGTTTCTTCTTAAAATCTCTGATACTGACACTTTTATGCAGATAGTATTTGCCTCCTCACTGATAATTTTTCCCGTCTTTTCTTCAATCTGTTAAAAATTACTACCAATTACATCTCCCTTCCTGCTACACACACTAGGCTCCCTCATGCGCAAACTGCTCCTTTATTAATATGTGAATTTAAACTTCTTCTTTTCCTGCCAGTTTAGTATGGCTGGATTCTGTCCTCAAGACCTTTGGTACATTTCTTGTTTCTGTCATTACCTTAAGTGTAATATAAATGCCCTAAGCCAACTCATGAGTTCCATTTTTTGGTGACCATAGCAGTTAGCTTTGGATGTAGTTTGGCATGCAGAAGAGTTTAAGATGCTGGTTTATGGCAGATTATTTCCAAAGGATTGGCAAAATTGGACATCATCATCTCCTCATATCAGTGTTGCACAGAGTGATACTGTAGTGTCTGGAAACAGAGCATGCTCTATTTTTATTATTTTTAATTTACATCCTTAGAGTCTTTCATAGTAGGGAAAGGACAGTTCTTTGTCTTCTTTTGAAGCCTTCACTTAAAAGCACTTTTTTCCCGTGACAGCCCCAGACAACAAGAGGAATGTGCTCTGTAAAGCTCAGCAGTTGCCCAAGAAGCTGCCACCACACAGCAATAATGAGAGTTATTAAAGTTCAGAACATCAGAAGTGAGTGTTTCCAGTTGCAGAATATCACAGTCCTGGCTCATTGCCACCAGCCTGTGCTCAAGCTGTTTCCATTTTTGCTAATCGGCAAAAGAATAACAGGATGTTTATTCCTTTTTTTTTTTTTTTTTTTTTTTTTTTGTGAGTGAGCGAGCAAGTCCTGCCTATAGGGTTGCATTGAGTTTAAGTGCATCTTTACTTCTTATTCCATAATTTGCAGAAAAAGAATCTGGTAATAAAAGATGGGAAAGAAGAAAGGACTGAGCAGTGCAGTATTCACATGGATTAAAGGTTTACTTTGGCAAAGCTCGTAAGCACAACATGTACTTGCATCACAGGTGTTTTCCCAAAGCATCTCAGCTGGCTAGACAAGATGTCATGGCAGCAACTCGTGTGCTCTTTACTGCTGGAGCAGGGCAAACATTTTGTTTAACCGCAAAACAACTCAAAAAAAAAAAAAAAAAAAAAAGAGAGAAAAAAAACCATGATGCTGTACTCTCAATTGTTTTCAATCATGTAAGTGATTCTTGGGGACAGGATTATTCAGATTTAGGCTGTCAGAGTTCATTCTGTCACCACAGAAAACATAATCCTACAGCTCAAGTCCAAGGCAGAGGGAGAAGATCCCCAGTGTGCTCTGAGCTTTGAGAAAATTGCTTTTACTGTTAGCTTTTCTATTGCAGGATGATGACTGAGCTCCTGCCTCTCTTGTCTTTTCTAGATCAGATCTGCTGGTAGCATGACCTTCTGGGCAGGAGACTTCTTTTGCCCTGCTCTTGGACAGCACTCATATTGTTTGGGTCTGACTGACCACCGCAATAGCAAACATAAATAGAAAGACCATACTGAGTACAGTATAGTAACTGTTATTGAGGTCTGTCATGCTCAAAAACCTTGAATCCAAATTTTTATGGAAATTTGCATTATTCTGGGAATACTATCGATAGTCCCTAAATGAATTATAAATGTACTGAGGTAGTGGAATGTAATAAAGTTGTTATATTTTAACTGAAACCAGCACTTTCTTATTTGTTTCTTGCTCTGGAACCTGGAATCAGAATCAAACACTCTTTTCTGCTATTTCTAAGTACCTGACACATTAATGATTTTTTTCTGAATCTATTCCAGGAATTACACCTATCAACAGTACATGCTTATGTATGAGAGTTCAATTTGATTAGTGTTGGTGAACTGGTTTAGTGATGCTGGCACAGTTTATCAATTATTTGCAACTTGTAATCTAAAGCAGTCCTGCATGAGTAGTGAGATAGCTATTTTCTGAAATTTTCACTCCTTAATATTTTAATTAATAGGAGTTTCCTGACAAGTGAGAGATTGTTTGGGACATAACCTTTTATGAAACAATGCAGGAAGTAACAAAAATGGTTAATAACCAAGACTGAGAGACAGAATGCTTTTGTAGAAAGTCAATATTAATATTTTAAAGGATTTGGTATACTTTAATATATTTTTATCATTTTGTGATCCACAAAGAGTATATTAGGCAATGGGAAATTAATTACTATCACTATCTTTACTCTTTAGGATGTGTTTGTGTATAACAAACTTATCCAAACCCTATAGAGAGCAACTTTAATACACACAGTCATAGTAACATATACAGAAGGTGATGGGAAGTGGCTGATATTTGATGAGAGGTTTGATTTGCCCCATAGAGTTCTATTATTGTAGAATACAAACTCTGCCAGCAGCTGAGTGTCCCATGCTGTAAAAGGTCATGGAGACCTTCATCAGAGATGTACTCAGGGATCTCTCAACACAGGGGAGCTGGGATGAATCTAGTCAAGTAACATCAGCAGATCTTGATCATGATCTATGGTTGCTGTAAAAAATCATCAAAAGTTCCTGTCCTTTGTATTTATGGACTTAGAAATTTATACAATTAATTAGGCCCCTAAACTGCAAAGACATATGAAATTTTACCCCATGCAGATGCCATATTGCCTTCAGACAGTTAGTGTCATTAGAAGAAATGACAGCAGTGCACATACGTATGCCAGTAGAAATTTCAGCCTTTAATGAATAATGTATGGCAGCCCTATAAGTGGTGAAAAATTTCATGTCATAACATGTTCAATGCATTACAGATAACACATCATTTCAGTGTCAAGGGAAAATAGTGTTTTGATATTAGTTTCAGCCCTTTAAATTCTGACTTACAACCTTAAAGAAGTGAAATTTATATGTAAGAATAAATGAGAGACTGGAAATTCCTTCACTTACATGTTGCAGTAATGTTTTGTATGTTTTGGGTAACGAAAACTCCAGTCCATAACTCCTTTATTTAAGCAACAATTCAACAACACTTTTCAAAGTGCTGCTTGTGCAAGATGAGTATGAAGAAAGGTAGATTCAAAAGAAAGAGTTTCGTAGAGCTGACCAGGCAGAACAACTTTGTCTTAAAATCTGAAGATAAAAAGAGAAGATGACACATAAGCACATTTCACTTTTCAGTGACAAAATCCTCTATGCCAGGAAACTAATTAATTCTCATGCAACATAATGGAGTGTCAGTCAACCATGTAGCTTCCAGGAGGACAAGGCAGCTGTGGGAGTTCTTCTCATAAGACATGAAACAACCGAAGAGCTGGCAATAGAAAGACTATGAACAGCCATCAGCTTATCTGCTGCAGGGGAAATATCCTCTGTGCTTTGGCATCTTGCCCCTGACGTTGCTGGCCAAATGTGAGATGATTTACCATTAGAGTGAGGCTGTCTGCCAGATGGATAAGCCCCTACAAACTGAGCTCAGACTTTGACATCTCCCGCTTCTGCTTTCATGTATCTAAGAGCTGTGGCTGGGACCTTGTCAAGGGATCCATTAATGGGAAATGGAACATAGAGAGTGCAATTGGTTTTATGGAGAAGCATGCAATGTCTGAATGTCCACTTTGACTCCTGCACAGTATTGCAACACGTTACATGGAGTATCTGCAAGGCCTTCCATACTCTTGTGGACTTGATCCCAAATGAATTGCTGCCTGGTCTGCAAGAGTATTGAAGCCTTGAAGTACTGTTTTGAAGCCTGGAAGTATTGTATTGAAGTCTTGTGTATTCTACTCAATATAAGGAACAATAAATTATTCTTATGGAGTGTTAATGCAATATCATGCGCACACACATGTGTATAAACATATACATACATATGGATTTTGGGGAGTTGCTTTAGGTTTGCTTTCGGTTTCCCAATTATTTGTTCAGGTCAGCTTTCGAAGCAAGTAGAAGGTGAAAACAAAACCAATCTCTTTCCCTTTTAAAAAAGTACTTTGGAATAACACACATAAAACCACCCATTTTTAAAGCTACATCCTGTTTGAAGTGAGCATGAAAACCACCTGCATAATACTAATTTTCTCTTTCCAGAAGGAAGAGTTGACAGTCCTGGGATTTCAGCCTGTGATAAGGCTATTATAAGCCTGAGACTTAAATTGCAAAGTCACTACTATGCTTTAATCTGCTGTGAAGCTCTATCATCCTGATGGATGGCTAGTAGCTTGCAAGGAGACTTAATATGATACAACTTTTTCTAACCTCAGGTGCTATCCCTCCTACATTATTGTATGGAATGCAACAGAAGTACACCAATGGTTCTCACTTCTGATATACTCTATCTTGAGAGAAAAGAGGGACAGATTTGAGGAGGTGGGCTGTTGAGGAGGAGTGGTTCGCTCCTCCTCTGGAAAGAGCTAGAGAGGGGACAGCCTTGTCCCAGAGGCCAGAGCTGACATCACTTCTGTGACAGCTCTGAGGCACTGTTTTCTTACAGATGCTCCTGCCTGTTTTAGCATTGGTCTGTCCACTGAAATATAACGGGTTGAGACCAGGATTAAAGCCTCATTTCTTTGCTTCTGGCTGATTGCTAAAGTGGATCGCTGGCACTCTCAGTGCAATTTAACCGGTTTGTTGTTCGACACTTAGTTTTATCTTGAGCTGCAAGTTTGCACAGTTTGTGTGCAATTAACTTGCTTGGGAATAAGAATTTGCAAGTGAAACTAATTTTAATAGGAGGTACATTTGCAGTGAGCATTGAGATTTCTATGCATCCTGGCTCTGAGGTTGTTCCATTGGCATGAGTGATGAATTCTTTCTAAAGGCTAACACAAATTCAAGGCTCTGTGGGCATATTTCTTCTGGTGCTCAAAATGGAGACAAGTGTCCTTCTCTGTAATGGAAAGCAAATAATGTGTCAACTCAATAGTGAAAGCCATACAATCAAGGGAGATTGTCAGACTTTTATACACAAAGCACTCAATCTGTAACTGCATGAGAAAACAAGGCATGTATCTGCACCCGTGTTTTTAGGAAAAAAACCCTCATGTTTTGGAACATTATCTTGTCACACCCAGATGCTATTATTTTGATTATTTTATAAAGAATTTAGGACCAAGATTGAAGTAAAATTTGAGCAATGTATTAAATTGTCAAGTATTAAACTGTATCCTTATTTGGTTAGATATACAAAGAAGGCAACAAATCTCCTGCCAGCCATATGATGTTTTCCAAATGCTGGAGCATTGTGCAACAGAATGAAAAAATCTTTAAAGACTGAAGCCTGAAGAGGCAAAAAAAAAAAAAAAA
>VXBB01021294.1:88869-102829 GCA_013399915.1 Illadopsis cleaveri
AAAAAAAAAATTAAAGATTTTAATCTGATTCCTCTATGAAAAAAAGTGAAATTTCATTGTTCTCACTACCAGTCATGGTCTTTTTCTAAAGCTTTTAAAGATTGAGATAAGTTATTTTAGATTTAGATCAAAAAATTTATACTTGACCACTAATATTAAACTACAGTTGCAGAGAGCAGGCCTTCAAGCATTTCACTTCTGCTTCTGCACCAGACCACCACAACCGACATTGCTTAAAATTGTCAATATCAAGAATTTTAGCTTCATATTCTGTTTATTTAAAATATAAACAGAGACATTTATTAGATTTTGGGGTTTTTTTTACATTAGCATTAAACCAAAGACTATCCAATATATTACCAATACTGAAGGGGAACAGCAGAGCGGATACATTGCACCAAATTCTATCTTCCAATATTGCTAAGCACTAAGTATAGCAAAGTGATCTGTGAAAATAAGTTTGATTTTACTTGAAGTTATCATAAAAAACTCTTAGAGGATGATGAGGTCATTAAGAATAAAGAATATCCTAGGAAACTTGGAAGCTGTAGACCTAGAAGTTGTAGCTCATTGCTGTTACAGTAAAGTTCTTGCCCTTACAGCAACCACAGTATGGATATTATCCAATACCCATCAGATTTAACATCAACTAGAGTGCCTATTGCCTAATTTAAGCCAAGATATTTGACCACAAGTAAAGCCATCCACAGGTCAGACAATGGTGGGACTCTGTGGGGTGTTATAACTGCTGTAGGTCTCACTGCAAGACTCAACTTCATGTGGACAGACTTTTCCTTGAAGCCTTTGAAGCAAATACAGCTGCTGCTGCAAAGGAGTGGAGAGAAAATAAAAACTGGGAAATCAGAGAAATTTAGGCACTGGTGAGTATGTGTTATTTGGAGCTTTGTATCACAAGCACTCAAGGAAAGTACAAGCTGTATTTTAGTATTAACTGCACTGAATTGATCAGAAGGGTCAATGTACTGCAAGTGTAGCACAGCCCAAGGGGCCCAAATGGTTCCTTGCCAAATGGACCCCTCTGCCTTCTCTAGAAACTTGGGTTACTTCTTGGCACATCATTTCCAAGGGCATGCTTTGGCATCCTATTGTAGGTGAACCTTACTGCTTAGTATAAGAAGGTAATTCTCTATAGATGACCATTTCTAAAACTCTCATCAATGACTGTTACAGTAACATTTTAAAAATATGATCTCGCATTTTCTGAAGTAGAATTTTTGTTCATTTTACTTGGTAGTAGGATCTTACAGATTGGTAGAATAACCAAAACTTCCTTATTTCTGGAAACTATTTTCGAGCTTGGAGGCAGACCAAGAAAGGAAGGAATTCCATTTTCTGTAACATCCAAAGATATCTGGAAGTCTATGTTTATATGAATATCTGTTGTCTCTATAAATGCAATTTTTATTTTTTCTGTGAAAAAACTGGTAACTCCAGAATGGTCCTTGGTAAGACCCCAGGGTAGACTTAACAGTAAAAGAGGATCTGTGGAAAAGAGAATCAGCTAATAGTGCAGCCCTTGTGTTTAGCTGGTGCTGCATCAAGAAGGAAGAAATCTCCTTCTGTCTCTGTGTGCAGCCGATGGGACAAGTTGTGTGCTAGTGGGGCCACAGAGAAACTGCCTTCCTCTTGTGCCAAAGGAATATATTATCATTGAAACAAAGGAAAAGAAAGGATTCTCTTGTTTCAAACTACCTTCAATGCCCCAGAGGAGGAAGGCTTTCTGGCTTGCCAAGAGGGATAAACTTTCACCTGAATGGGGAAATTGCATGGATCTCTCTAGCAAGGGAAAAGTTGCTGGAGGGTGGGTGGATACAGCAGAGAAAGAGCTATGTTTCTGCATGCCACACAGCAGTGCTGTGGGGTTTATCACTTGAAGTAATCTGTGCTACAAGCTTTTGTCTTGAGATTTTAAAAGTGTTCACACTAATGTAACCACAGTGAACTAATCTGAGTTATACTATCTTGTGCTGTGACTGAATCTGACCCCTGTGTGTTTTGCTTCCAAGTAGGAAAGGCATAGGAATGACTAAGTACACAAGAGTTCTTGTGAATTATATTTAAAATCAGATTCTGCTTCTACATAGCAACTTACATGTCTTGTTTTGCAGATATATGGATCATTCTTCAGATGTCATATCATGAAAAATGTGGGTAGTAATTCTGCTGTGAAGAATTGTGATTTGTGATTATAAATGCAAATTATATAATTTTTGGGTTTTAATAAAGTAATTGTGAGCTATCAGAATATTTTCCATTTAGGGTGGGCAACAGGATGATGTTTTATATTATATATATATTTGTTTATTTATATATAGATAGATATATATTCATTTATTTACTTATATATATATATATAAAGCTATGTATGTGTATATGTACACATATATAAGTACATAGCATTCACAGACATCAAGATGCAGGTGGCTCTTTCTGAATTCCAAGACCAGAATGTGTATCCTGAAAAGCAGGTTTGAGGAGGAGATGATTGGTACCTAGGCTTTATAAGGCTGGAAAACTGCACCAGCTATACAATAGGTCGGAAAAGAAATATCCATAAGGAACAAGTTCTCTAAACCATGGCAGCAGTTCTGTAGCCTTCTTAGTGACAGGTAGGATATAATGGATTTTCCACATGCCACCCTGAATCTCAAATGAGGATGGCTAATGAAACTAATCCTGTTTTCCCGGAAAAGCCTGTTCCAGGACCACTCAATGCTGCTGATATTGGTGTTCAGGAGGATCATGAAATAGGAAATAGCTATTTGAGAGCTTAACAAAATCTCACATGCTGCAGAAGGGTTGCTTTGGAGGCTGTCACAACCCACTGGTATGGGTCATGATGTTTGTTCTAAGTCCTCCTCAGGCTGCACAAAGATAGGTCAAAGAACTCTTATGCTTTTATTATATAGTTGACTTAGATTCAGCAACCAGCCCACTATTTAGACACATAAGGGATTGGTTAACAAGCCCTTAAATTTTAACACTTCTCAAAAGCAGTGGCTAATATGTCCTTAATTTTTACTGTACACTTTAATAAGCTTTCAACTCCCACAACACAGTATTCAAAGTTGCTGGCTAAGAAGCCACACTACACCACTTCTCAAAGATGCTGGTATAAGCCACAACATCACTTTTCAAAGGTACTGGAACAAACCACAACACGCTTCCACAAGCTCCCCACTCTAGCAATGAACTTCAGTATGGAGTCTGGGATAGAATATGATAGTTGTTCTTGACACGGGCAATGCAAAGAAGGACAGAAATAAAGACAGAGAGAAAGAGAAGAATATCGCCAGTTCTTAGATGCTGCATTGGTCCTGCCACATGGATGGTCCAGAGCTGGGGTAAACAATAAGAGTGAAAGAGAAAGGGAAGAAAAAGAGTACAAGGGGGCCTGATCCACTTCCTTTTACAGTTAACTTAGTGCATACTTCTTATGCAAACTAGATTTTTCTTGCTGTTTTGGTTGCATGTGTGCAGGCAGCCCCTTTGAGCCTTTCTCCCGGAAGTGAGTAGAGGAGTAGGTGGACTGAGCATGAGTCCCAAGGTGGAGCAGGACGTTGATTCAGAACAGGTCTGCCCCACCTCCCGGGGACCCTCTACCAATCACACCTTTCCTGTCATAACAGTCAGAATGTTTGAGACAAAACATGCTTGTGTCTGGTCCTTCACAGAGGCTGACAGGATGATAGGACATGGTGAACAAAAAAGGCTTAGTAGGGCTCAGAACTCCTGAGCCTGTCGAAAGACACCAGAAATCTCACAGGAAAGACATCTGCTGTATCTAGTCATCTTGAGTCACTCAAGAAACCCCAGAAGAGCTTCAGAGACTTGGCAAAAAGGGTTGATAAAACACAGCAAGGCAATTAGGATTGGAATGCAGTGCTTGGCTCTGGAGATGGGGAAAGAAATCACATAGTAAATATATATCTTCAGATACACATCGCCTCTCTCTCTTTGTCTAATGATTCAAGTAGTCACTACCCTGGAAGTGGAACATGATGTCAGCATCATGTTAGTTGCCTTTCTCCTTTCTTGTGGGTGAAACATGAAATTGTAAGTGGTTTGATTACTCTCTTAACAAGTGTTACAACCCATGAAAATGAGTTTCAGTGTGAGCTACTGATTCCGGTACTATGGGAGTTTCAGCAGGATCCTAAAAAGGTAGGCACCAACAGGATTTAAATCTTGTTTCCAATCAGCCAATTAAATGCAATATGTCCCTCTGAATAAACTACTGAAAAACACATTATGACCAAGCCCTAAGGCTGAAGTAGTTTGATGTTCTTTTCAACCATACCTTTTATTAAATTCTTTGTGTATTTTGGTCATTAAACATTGTCTCTACACTGTTTAAGTGGGCCCAAGGGGAAATCAAAGCACACAAAATCTTAGGCTAAAGCAAACTCAGGGTAGTAGTTCTGTTGCTTTTCAAAAAGTCAGTTTAATACTTTTTCTCCAAAATGGGCAAAATCTACAGATGAGATGGCATTAGAGTTTAGACTTGAATTATCATTCATATTTTATTTTAAAAGCAATTTTTAACTGATTTTTTTGGGCAGTACATTTAAAACTGTCTGTGCAGAATTTCCTGAAACAAATGACCATCTTACCTTCAATATATTCAGGTTTAATTAAAATATTTCAACAGTCATTAATCCCTTTGCAAGAAATCGAAAGGAAGCTAAGAAATGGATAAGATTTCTTCCTCTAGCACCGAGAAATAGCTTGACAAGTTACATTTAATTGCAAACTTAAAATACTAGCAAAGGCATAAAACCAGAACAATAAATAGAAAGATGATTTTTTTATACTTTCAGTGGATAGTTTTTAACAAATTTGTGTTTGGTTCCTGTCAGTTTGTTGTAAGAAGTGAATTGGTATTAGAATCATGGCTTGGCTGATCAAATGAAGGACTGGAAAAGTTCTTTGGCAGAGATCCATCTACACAGGAACTTGGCATGCATACAGAGAAAATATACTACAGATGTATAAATTACACAGGTTGGGATAGTGCTGATCAAAACCATCCATACTGGAGTCATGTGGGAAAGAAAGTCTAGACACCATAGATTAACTACAACTAAAATCATGCAAACTAGAAATTAGCTAAAACCACATTTGCACAAGTACGCATAGACAAGTTTCTGACCAGTTATGTTAACTAGATATTCAAACGGAACAACCAAAGAAATTCAGCCAGTTGGATTTATTGGTAAACACTACATACAATTTAATTATAATTATGTGGTTTTTTAAACAACTAATTACTTTAGCTTACCAGAGAGGCAAAATCGGTCCACATTTTATTACAGAAAGTAACTTGCAGCCAAGGATTAATTGTTGCAGTCCTACATTTTCATTGCTGCAAAGAAACTTTATCAAAAGAGAATCCAAATTCTTAATTATTAGCACACAAGGCCAAATCAAAACAATGTAATTTATTTGATAATTTTAACCAAGGACAGGTTTTTTTCCTGAGGAGAAAAAGTCAGAGTAGAAAAGGAGCAATGTAGGATTGTTCTACATTGTCATTCTTGGGAAGGGTAAGGAACTCTGTCTAGAGATACTATCATTTGTGGAAGGCAGGAGAGATTGGGGAGCTGATATTGAGATGGGTTTTATGTAATATATAATAACATATAACGATATATTACATATAAATTCATAATATATTATCACTATGTTTCTGAGATTTGGATTTAACTTCCCTGGTTGTATCCCTTTTGGTAATTATGGATAGAGTCTGGCCACTGCAGATAGTGAGGTCATGAGTGCTTTTTGGATCTACATGCTCAGTCCCAAGCAGAGTGCAGATTTCAAGAGGTCTAAAGATATTGCCAAGGGAAAAAACTGCTCAGGTGACAACATGGGCAAGAGAGTGAGTACTACTAAATCCTCTCAAAACTCCTGCAAGGTCTTTCTGTGGCCTGTGTTTGCTCAGAAAAACACTTTACCTGGACAGTCAGAAGCTGGCTTGGGTTTGAATATTGTCAGAGAACTTTTTATGGACAGTAAGGCTGAAACAACTTGGTCAGCTGCCAATTTGCAACTACTGTAGATGGGAGTTGTGTGAACTTTAGCTGCATTATAAGAAAGCTATTTAGGAAGACTACAACTTTTCCAGCTCCTATCTGTTAGCTTCCTTCTAGGTCAAGCCATCTCCCCCTGCCTTCAGCATTCAGGCACAACAAAGAATGCGTGTGACAGTCAGATGTTCCTTCTGATCTCACATCTTGCCATCATGGTGATGCTACTCACTGCTGCATCTCCTTCTCACGAAGCCTCCCTCATCACTTCCTTCTTTCCCAGGCAGCATTTTTTTTGTTAGACCTGTGTGCACCTTGTGTGCCCTCCACAGCTGAGCCCTGCAAGCTACCCCTGCAAGCCCTTTCTGCTCTGGGACCTGGCACCTAGCCAACTGCTCAGCTGCAACATCTTCTAAATATATAAAACATCTTCTATGATATCTTTGTAATCACACTCCTTATGCCTTTCAAAAGCGTTCCCCCCGTGCTGGCAGGTGCCACTGTGCACACCAAATCTGTGGCTCTGGATGTGGCTTGGATTAGGTGGATGCTGACTATGACCAGCCCTGGACTCCACTCCAGCTGCACTGCAAACACAAAATCTCTCACAGGCATGCATCTACCTTTCAAAAAACAACATGCTATCTGAAAAATTACTTCTTTCACTGTAAAATATAGTGGAGCAGGTATTTCTTTTTTGACCATTTTCCAGCTAAACTGCCATCCACAAATAGAAATATAACTGTTTACTTGTCTACATGACATTTTAATTGAGAGGTTTCACTAACCACCATAATGGATGCACCAAATTCTGATCTAAAGTTTGGAAAGAACTACAGTAAGGCCTGTTTTGAGTGAACAGTGAATATACAACGGGGAAAAAAAGGGAAGTAGGTATGTGTATGTGAGACATGGCATGGTCTTTCTGAAGGCAGCAGAGAAACAGATTCCCCCAGTATTTCTCTATATTTAAAAACCAAAGACCGAAAAACCCACCTACAACAGGATTTTTCTGAAAAGACTTATCTTCCCATACTGACATTGAAAGTAAGAACTGGCATCAGTTAAATTAGACATTGTATATATGTGGTATAGATACTTCAGTTGAGGTAATGTATACTGAGGCTAAGAATATTTTCTTGAAAAGTCAGCCAAAAAACAAAGCACACTTAAGGAATACAGATAGTGTTTTACTAGAGAAATACCTAAAATAGTGTGAATCTTTAGTGTAGCATCTTTAAATGAAATGTTTGTTCAACTGGAAATGAAACATTTGTGTAAAGGTTTTTAATAAAAGATACTGAGTGTTTTTAGTTGAAGACTGAAGTTAGTTGAGGTCTGAGAACCTAACTTACACAGTATTTTGAAGGGTTCAGTACAAGAAATTTTAGACTTGTATTCAATTTTTAGACAGTATTCAGCAATTTTAACCACTGCCATTCGTCCCCTGTTCAGCACTGGTTTTTCCATGTCCCTGGTAGCAACTCCACTGATGAGCACCCACGACACTTGTTGAATTGTGGGTTATCCAGATTTGTTGAATTGTGCTGGTTAGTTTCTGGGCTTTTCTCTATTCATCAAATTAAGCTCAGCAAGAGCCTGGGCCTCAGTGTCCATCAGCCCTTTTGCTCACAGAAAGCAGCACCATGTTATAAGGGCCAACCACAGCACATAATTACTTTCACAATTTGCTCAGACTTAATTTCTGAGTTGTATCAGCCCTTGGCCTGCAGTGATTTACTGGGAGGATATTCAAAAACTCTTTTTCTTTGATGGCTCATTTCCCTCCAGTTTATGTCTATTTGCTATATGTATGTGCACATATATAGTCATTTAGCTTAAATCATTCTCATATGTTCCTATGAGCTCATAGTGTATTTATAGAAACTATATTGCTTCTCGGGCTTTATTTTAGTACCTTAACGCAGTATCTTCCAATCTGAGTCATAAGATAGATATTTCTGGGTTTATGTTGTTGGAGTTTTTTAAATTTGAAATGATCTTGCTCTAACAAGAATTTTCTGCTAACATACTGCAAAGTACAGTCCAATTAATACAATCACACTAATATTTATTTCTGTCCAAAATATCTTGGTTGAAATAGAATGGGCTCCACTCAGATTCTTCCACAGCTGTAATAGAGTGGTTTAGTTATCCTGTGATCAATTAATATCCAAAGATTTTTCTCCTCTTCTGACTTTAGTTTGCTGAGTTCCAAGCTCAAGACAGAAATTCTTGCTCTCAGTTACAGAGCACATGTTTTTGCCAAATTTTATCCTGATTCCATTTGCAAGTTATAAATTCTTCTTTATCTGCCTTATATTAATTATGTCTTCTTGCTTTAGGGCATCATCATATCTAGTCAAAGTTATTTTTGTGGCAAAATCTCTAATGAAAATGTTAAATTATGTTAGTTCCAAGAACAGCTCTGTAAGAACTCAATTAGTTATGTTGCTGAAGATGGATATTTGTATTTTATTACAATAGAAGCAATTGTGGACCTGATGTTGTATCTTAGCAACACTTAAACATTCCTGGAATGAGAGACTTATGTTAGATTATATAATGCTTGCTGATTACTTTAGAGGTAAGATTTTCCCCCTAAAATCATTAATAAGTATTTTCTTTTAATAACAAATTATAAAATCAGAGTGTGGGGGGGTTGAGCAATTTGAGACAGCATGACTATGTTGGAGTCATAATGCAAGATTGACATCAGTCATTAAGAAAAACATTATTTGTAGTGGAAAACTGCCATCCTTGTAAGTTAGTTTAGATCCTGCATTTTTCCAGCTCTGTTTAGTGCATGCAAGGGATTTGTCAAGATCATTACAAATTCACTCCTTTGATAATTTTATTGTGTTTGAATTTCAGGATTTAGGCCAGTTGAAATTTCTAACTTAGCTTAAAATATAAGGAGGAGGAATTATTGAGAATTTCATCTGCTTTCTGGACAATGAAAGTGTGTTCTTTTTCCTCTTCTCCTACTGAACAAAAATGCACAGTAAAAGCAAACAGTTTTAACATGTCTTTCTTCACATAGTTTTAAGTTAGTAGTCACCTAACTTACCAGGTGTCACAGAAATAAATTTTGCAAAAACTGAACTGCATCATCTTACAAGAGAGGAGTGATGTATGTCAGTGATGCATATTTTGTCTTTATAGAAAATTAATAAATCACAAGAAAATAAGGAGTTCATTAGTTTATATCAGAAAATTACAAAGTACTTTAAAGTATTAAAGACATATGTTAGTCTAGCTAACTGAGTCAATAAAGACTTAGCTCAAAACTGAATTATTATGTCTACTAATGAAGAAAACAGTAATATATGAGCTACATATTTTGGCTCTTTCTAAAGGATGAGCTCTTCTTAGCAATCTTTTTTGTTCCAATTCACTGTTTAAATCTTGCCTATTACTTTGTTTTCTGGGAAGTTACTGTAACATTTGCATGAACTGTGTCATGTAAATTCAAAGATCTTGTCATGTGAAAGAGATTATTTTATCAAAGCCTTTGTGTTTGATTAGTCTGCCAGTGCCTTGGGTAAGCTGAGACCCTTGTGCACAACCAAGTCTGTTAAAGTCCAGTTGTGGGAACCCTTCACTAAAAAGTGTGGTGGATTGGAGGGCAGTTCAGGGTCACATGGAAACAGAAAGACCTTCTCCCAAGTCTTCACACCTTTAATTGGTTTGTCAGTGCCTCAGGGAAGATTCAGCAACACACACCAACAGCATAAGAGACACCCCCTCCCAGGTCTCCACAGTCAAGTATGTTATCTACTGCTGGCAACTGGTAGCCCCCTTGAAGGACTCACACATAACAATTTATGGAGCACTCTTTATTAATATAATAGAAAATTGTTCAGGTTAAGGTTTGAAGATTGAGGATGATAGTATCTGAAGAAGATAGAAAAAATCTATTCAAAGCAAAATATATTAACAAGCTTGAGCTAAGCGATCTCCCCACAGACTACAGTTGTTACCCCGTAGATGTCCCTGTGGTGGAGAAGATATGTTCAGCCTGTTGACTGATGCCAGAAGCATCAATGGAGTTTTCCCTATCTTTTCTCCATTTTTAACTTACTTTTATACTAATTTTTATGTTTAAGTAGAGCTTGAGTGACCAGTCATATATCATGTTCAGTGGCAGGTGGTTGTACTTTGGAGGTAGGTAATATCTGTATTGCATCCGAGGTAACCTTTGAGAATGAGGGTGGGTGTCTGTGATCTCACCATGGTGGCTGGTTCAACAGCAAGAAATCTTTTTCCTCCCTTATTTGACAGGTGTTATGTGGCTTATCAGGCACAACATATCACCTCGTATCCCCTTTAGCAAGAATTTCAAAAGAGCCTGATGTTGGTGTTTCCACTTCACCCTCCATTTAGGCCCCCTCAGCATGTGTATGGGAAGTCGGGCATGTTGACCACATTCCATCCTGGGAGTAACAAGAACAATTCTCCTAGAATTTTAAATATTGTTATAACTATGTTTGTAACTTTCCACCCTGCTCCATTCTCTATTTTCATCCCCCCCTTAGCAGGTATGGTGACTGTAATTTTTGTAACTTGTTTTTTCTTTAATTTTACCCCTGGTCTGTACATTGCTTTGATGGCAACTAACAACCATTACTGTAACATATTTGGGTTTGTCAAATAGTCATTACTGGCACCAAAAGATATATTTGTAAACCACAACATCTTTGGATTACATTTTCTCTAACTTGTTAGATATTAGGAGGAAATTTTTTACTGTGAAGATGGTGACCCACTGGAACAAGTTGCCCAGAGAAGTTGTGGCTGCCACATCCCTGAAATGCTTAAGGCCAGGTTGGACGGGGCTCTGGTCTAGTAGAAGGTGTCTGTGCCCGTGGGAGGCCAGCTGGGACTAGATGATCTTTATGGTTCCTTCCAAACCAAATCATTCTGTGATTCTAAGATCTGTAGTGTTCCAAAAGTTTTTTAGAACAGCATTAATCAAAGAATGAAATACAGTGTAGCAGTCTTATTGTAGAGATGTAAAAATACTTGATAAATGAGTGAATTGATCTGGCTGCTGTACTCGTTAGTTTAATGTGACACTTTAATTTTTACATGTTTTAAGATAATAGACTCACCTTTTTCCTTTTAGCTTCCACTTGTTGCATGAAGAAAATTAACAAAGGAAAATTCGCCCAATCAGAAATTGGAAATACCAACAATTCATAAGCACAATTTTACAGGTATTCTATGGAATATCACAGTAGACCTACACAAGAAATAAGAATGTTCCATTAATTCTGGGAACTGACTATAAACCAGTTTACCTTTGAAGGGTGATCTACTCGTAAAGTTAGACAGTTTCTTACTATGATTGAGGATTTAAAAAAATCTTATTTCCTGTGAAATTCTTCATTAGACATTTTAAGGTGTCATTCTTTGTCAGCTGTATCCTTCAAAAGCAGGCATGCAGTCAGGTAATGGAAAGGATTATACACATCAGCCACCACAGCAGCCAAGGACTATCCTCAGGGATCCAAAATTCCTTTCTGAAGGTCCCTGAGAAGACAGATTTCAAGCCTCCAGGAAGTTTTATTTTCCTCAAAGTCTAGCTTGAGTTAAATCAAACTAAATTCAACTCTTTTTAAGCAAAGTGGCTCTTTCAGATGTTCAGTGGAGTAGTCATTCTTAAACCTGTTGCTAATGAGTAATGTTTGTTTGTAGTATCTGGACCTCATCTGGGAATAACTGCCATAGTATTGGGAAACTGCTCTTCAGGGGAGCCACAAATCCCTGTCTTGGGTTCAGTGAAAACATGACAAAGCTGCGGCACACCAATGAAGCACTTCAGGTCAAATTTTTTTTACATATTTTTGTCTGATTCTGTTCCTGTGTTCACATTTGTGTTTGAATTCTGGATCTGGTATAGCCCAATGTTATTCTTTATTTGAATTCCAGTTACATTATAGAATGGCTTGGGTTGGAAAGAATTTTATAGTTTGTAGCACGTGAAAACGACACTCACAAGCTGAGAGCAAAATGAACCTGTTTATTGCAGAGTTAAGACAGTACTTATACACTTAGTGTGAGAATCTTTGTTCAGTCCTTTGCACACAACACGGCTGCAGGCCTGTAATAAATCCGTCAGCCTGACAGTTTGTTAGTTTCCTCAAGGTTTGCAGGCTTTGAAGAAACAGGATGCCTTTCCTGTTCTCAGAAAGAGTGTAATCCTCTTTTCTGTCATGTTTCCCAGGAATTTTCTGTAATGCCAGGCTTTGCTGTTTCCTTTTATCTCCCTCTTTTCTTTTTAAAGGAGTGATAGATAAGGCTAAGGTAACCATGACTTGTTTTTGCGTGCTTTTAACAGCTCTGATTATGTTAAAAAGAACAAGACAGGAGATAAAAAGGATATCATTGCCAGACAACTCAGTCCAACGAAAACCCAAACTCTTAAATTTATCCCAATAAACCAATTTTTTGGATTCAGCCAAGAAAGATAATTTTTCACATCTGTCAACACCTTTCGTTCCTGCACAGCTTGTAAAGTTCTGAGTTGATCTTTTAATTGAGTGTGAAGTGACTGTATATTCTGTTGTAAGGATTTATCAAAGGCCCTTTGGAGGTGGTTTTTAACTGTCTCCCAATTCTGTTCCATGTCATTCCATGGAAGGGGAGTGACACATAAGAAATTATGGAAATGTTCCCAATCAGAGTGCAGGGATAGATGAGTTTTTTGGGCCTCAACTCTCTTGCCTACCCATATAAGAGCACTTTCCAAGGCATCTACTCTGGCCATTATTTCTTTATCAATGTTTTCTTGTCTTTGTAATTCTTTTGTGATATTAGTTAAAGCTTGTCCCATGGTATGGGCAGTTTGAATGGAAGTAGTTAAGGCAGCAACATCCACAGAGGCTGTGGTTAATATTATTACAGCAAAAACAACAGCAAAGATTAACCAACACAAAAATTTGCAAACTTGTTTGGATTTCCTCTTAGACTATTCAAGCCAATTGTGAGAGACCATGCTGTCTTTCTCACGCTTGAGTAAGGTCCCCAAATTTCAGATCTTCTTTTAAATGGAAGAAGGACAGAATAGGTATGCATATCTCCATAGGTTATACATGCTTTGAAAACAAAAGAATCAGTGGATAAAAAAGACAAACCATTTATATATTCTATCAAGAAACCATTAGCTAAAGCAAAAACATACAGATGTGAAGTACAAGTCATTAGTAATTGCTCCTCTTGCAGTGTTAAAGTAGCAATTATAGCATTCTTATCTAATTTTACTTGGTATATCCTATTGCCAACAGGAGGTAACATTTTCCACAACTGTTTGTGCACATGGGACTGATTATTACCTAAATAATATTGAATTAATGATCCAGCCATTCCACCACCATGCCAAACAACACTGCGGTTTGCCTTTTGGGATGGGAGAATGGTTGCATTGGTCCCACTTTTTTTAAAGATTCCATGTGGTCCCCAATCAATTACCCCCCTGTTCTGTAAGAATTGTTGTTGTGCCGTTGTCCTACACATGATGTCCATTCCAAACACTATATATTGGAGATGGGTGTAAGACGATGTTTCAGGAAATGAGGTGGAGTGGCATCCACAGACCTACTGGAGGTAGACAGAATGGTTGGCAATGTACTAGCAGTCAATTTTCTTGCATTGTCTGAGTGTGCAACATATTATATGCTATTGCATAGAAAAGTTAGCACAAGGTGTCAGTGTATCCTGGTTTGCAAAAACAGGTGTCTACTAAGGAAGGCAGGAGCCTAACTTTGAATGGAGAATGTAAACCCCCTCCCTCCTCATTATTATAATTTTTTAATTGAGGGGTTCTCAGGCAAAGATATGGGAATAGGAGTAACAGTTCTTTACTAGGAAAATTAAAATAAAAAATGCAGTAGTCAAAAAAAAAAAAA
>VXBB01021300.1:10532-36443 GCA_013399915.1 Illadopsis cleaveri
TTTCTCTCTTTCGCTTTCCCTTTCTCTCAGCAGGGAATTTCATCCTCTTCAGGAGTTCCTGGTGCCAGAGCTATCTAAATACAGTCTCTTCCCCAGTGGAACATGCCTGTCATGCCTGTTAGCAGAGGAGTGCACCCAAACCCACTCAGCTCAGTTCCAAAGGGAAAGGAGATCTCCACAGTGTGGGAAGGTGGTTGCTCTTGCTGACTCCCACACAGAGCTTCAATTAACCACCAGCAGCTTCAGGACATTAAATTTACTCACCACCTACAACAAGAAAAGCAAAGCTGCAGTGGGCAAGACTGAGCAGTTCTGGCACGTCATGGCCAAGGAGTTTGGATGCTGATGCTGTTTATTTGGTAGGTGGGTGCTGATCCCAGTGTTGTGCTATTCCTTGACATTTTTAGGACAAGACCTTCCCATCTCTTCATAAGTTCCTGGATGTTGTGCAGGACCAATCTCTGCCATCTCCTGTAGGCTGCTGTGGACAATATATCCTGTTCCAGCTCTCCTCCTACTGCAGTTTTTATCTGCCCCACTCTAGGTAGTGATAACTCAAAAGAAAATAATTCATCACTTGTTACAATGACTTACTTTCTTTTTCCTCAGTTTCCTGTGTGGCATCTCTCCTGGAAGTTTTTGAGGGTCAACTGCGCTAACTGTGCAGCAGCTGTGGCTCTCACCAGGTCTCTGAAATATTGCAATACAAAACAATGTAATTCACACTCACACTCTCCTGCAAAGGATGTAGGGGAAACTTCCATCTATGATGGGAAAAAAAAACAAAACCAAAGAGATTGTGGGAAGGAAAAAGGAGCCACCACAGACTCTTCTTATCAACGGTTCTATAGAAAATACCTAAACCCCATAACTCCCTGTTTTTTTAATAGTGAGAATTTTTACTTAAGGAATCATGTGAGAATAAAGAAAATGAACCCACTAAAAAAAGAAAAAAAAGTTTTTTATGGTCACTGCTAAGTATCTTGGTGTTTGTACTATTTTTTGCTAAGTGGTAGAAAATTAATTCCAGTTATATATAGCATTGTCAACCAGTTTGATTTTAACCTCCCAAAATATGACCTGGGTTTCAGAACCAGCAGCTGATATAAAACTGCTTCACAATAGAAGGGAATTGAAGAAATGTCCTTAGGCACTTTTGTTTTGTTTTATTAAATTTCTTTTGTATCTCTTCAGAAAAATAATAATCTTTCTTTTATATCATAAACTACTAATAAAGCTACTTAGGACAAAAATAGCCACTTCATTGATGAGAGGAACCAGAATACATAAATGATGCTGTATTTAATTTTAAAAGGGATTATATGATTTGGATCTACTCAAGTGGAGGAAAATATTTAAGGGGGAAGTTATTGCTGTTTCCCCATTTGATGCCTTTCCCAGAACAGCTAACAGCTTCAGAAACAAAATTCTACTTGCGAAATAATTGCAAACTTTAGAGATGGTTACATTAAATAACCAAAGAGCAATTCAGGCCATTCTAATTCAGGAAACCGAAGCTGCCTTTAAAGAATTGCTGTCTCCTATGGGGAAAAGGTAGTAATGAAATTATATCATTAGTACAAAGATTAATACAATTTCAAGAAGATATTTTTGGTCATCAGCTTAATATAAAGACAGAGAAATGGAAAGTAATCATCTGACTCCAGAAATAAGTACTGGCCATGTCAGGAACTATAACATGTCAGACATGAAACTGAATGACAAAGTCTTGGAGAAAGTTAAATGCAGAAACAAAACACCCAACTTATTTTGTAGTGGGTGATGGTTGCTCTCCATGGAAGAGATATACATGACAAAAATCTGATGTAGAAAAAGCATTTTGAAGGTATTTCTAAAGTACATTTCTGTCAGCTTACCAGATGAATTTGTTTCAGTTAAATGTTTATAAGTTTATACACATAAGTGTTCTCAAAATTACCACAGTAATATTCAGTCAAAGACTGGGGCAGTTACCTCCCACATACCAGCAAATGCACAGACAAAAGTCCTGTTGTTTGTACATAAGGCAGCTCATCACATAATTATTGCAAAGCCTGGAGAAGACGCATTCCTAAATTTTATTCTACTATACTGGTTAAACATTCCTTTTTCATCATTATAAGGACAGGAAATAGGAAGAGGATAAGGGAAAGAAGGAATTTAAATCTTTAACACATTTCAGAGAAGTCAAACAGGAAGTTATTAAGAGACAAATAATCACGTGTTTTTAAGTGAAACTCAATATGGGTGCTGCTTCCACCTATGAAGTTAAAATAAATGGCTACATTTTCCAAAGACAAAAGTCCTTTCTCAAGGAGGTGTTGTCCAACAGGTATAATGAGGGGTGAAAGAAAAATTGTTGGTTCTTCCTGAAAAATCAGCATTAATGAAAGCAGGTTAATGGAACATGTGAAATGCTAACCATGTGATTACTGGGGTTGGTGGTTATGTCTGAGGAAATTTTTGATGGTTATATTTAAGGAACATTTGGAAAATGCTATGCTACATCATAAAGCTTAATTATTGTTTTACATCTTACATATGTTGTACTTGTAGATGATTGAGCTCTATCAAACCAGATGCTCAGGAGAATTTATTTTCTAATATCTTTGAACATTCCTGAAATACTTTAAAGTGTATTTCTTTTTTTTTTCTTTAAATTTTATTTCATAGGAAGAGAAATATGGAAGTCACTCCTCTGCATTCTGAGCAAGTAAAATGTTATTTTGCTATTTTATTATGTCACTGGTCTGCTTATTGCAAAACTGTATCGCTATGTAGACTAACTTACTGTTGTATATGGCATCTTAGGCTTGCTGTTAATTCAATCAGCAGAGAAGTTGGTAAATAAGTATTTAGCAGTCTGCCCTCCTTATGGATTTATCAGCTTTATTTAAGGCAATTGAGCTGCAAAGCTGGGGGTTGTTTCTACAGACACCTGCTCTGATCAAAAGGAGACATACAAGCTAAAATTCTCAAAGCAACCAGCTTGTGGGTTTGAAATGCATGGCACTCATGAACTTTATGGGAACATGCACAGCTACAATATTAATTTTTTTGAAAGGTGAAAGCAGAAAATCATGCATATGATAAGATAGCATTAGAAAAGCCCTCATATTAGATTTTTGTCCGGGCCTTTGAAGGCAAATGGAGTCTGATATTTACCTCTGAGTCAGATTTATATTTACCTCTTACATGCTCATTTTTCCCCTACTGTTTTTCAAATATCATCACTTGCCTTTACCCCATTCAGGAGGGGTATGTGTGAGAGACAAGCTATTAGTCTGAACCACAAAGACAGGAAACTCTGGAGTGAAGAGAAATAAAAAAAAAGGAAAAAAAAAGTTTTATTTGTTCTGAGTGCTTTTTCTCTTAGTTTCTTTGAATGTGTTAACACTGATTCTCTTGGAATGGGCTCAGGTGTTCCCTTTATTATATTGCTGCCAAACAAGCTGATTTTGAGAAGTCTAAAAGAGTCCTGCTGGGAAGAAGAAGAACATATAAACTTAAACAAAAAACCCCAACCATAACACAAAAAACCTTTTTCAAAGTTATAGTATTTTCATTTTGAGAAAGCTATCAGATAATTTATAAAATTATCTAACAAAGTGCCTTCAGAAATGCTCTGGGTAGCAGGCTTGAGCTGATGGTGTTGTGGAAACCTTAAATCAAGTTTTCATTGTTTTATTCAGCCTGAATTGGTGCCCAGATGTTCAGAGAATCATTAAATGTCTTGGGTTGGAATGGGCCTTAAAAATCCTCCAGTTTGCACCCCCTGCCATGGAAAGGGACATCTTGCACTAGACCAGGTTGTATGTTATTTAGATCTAGCTCCTTGTGTGTTATAAACAAAGATAAGACCTGTGCAAAACTTAGTCTTCATAGCATCTACACAACGATTGTCTGTGTTTTCATCATTTGTGCATTCTCAGGTTCCCCAGATTTGCTTTCTGTCTGACATTTCAATTAGGCTACAAGTGGTAGAGGAGTCACTATGGCAGATGGGAAAAAGGACCCTTTCACACCCTTAGGGGTCAGCAATATATTCAGGGTTATAAATATAGAAAATACAGGCATCAGAGAGGGCTGAACCGAGTCTCATGATATTCAGGATAGAAATTACATGGCCTCTGAGAACTTGTAGATGACTATTAATTGCTATGGGCATCCAAGAGATACAGAGATGATCACCTCTCCCAGACCCATTAGCTCTATTTTCAATTTTTCAGTAGAGACCAGGTTGGGCTTTTATTTTTCAAGAAAACTTTGGATTTTTTCAGGAGTAGTGTTTTCCTTGGTCATGTGACTTTCCATCAAAAATTCTGACTTTCCATTAAAGTATGCTCAGATCATCTAACCTGAAAGAATTTTGGAGAAAGAAAAAACAGTCGTGGGAAAAAAAGCTAAAGAAAATTATAACAACAACAGCAACACACAAACAATTACAGGAGGAAAAATAGGGAGGTTCAGTTCAGACTAAAAATAGATAGGTTCAGAAACTATTCCCTGAGTGGCATAATTGTTTTCATTTGCTCAGGATCTTTTTTTTTAATGAAAAAAAATAGATTCAAACCCAAACCAAAAATGGAATCGACTTTGAATGTAAGTGATGAAACTATTTTTCAGTAACATTATCAGAAAGATAATTAGCTAACCTTAATTGGCAAGAATAACACTTCCTGTCTCATTTTTGCAAATAAAACATTTTACCTGGACAAATTTCCGGTATTTGCCTACATGCATGTGTTTGTACCACCTATATATATAGATAGGAAAATAGATAATTTACTAATTGATTAAGGAAAGAAAATTCATTGTGTTGGGAAAAAAGACTTCACTACTTAAATGCCATTATCTTTACTGTGATCACATCCCCATAATAGTCAGTGTTTGAAAAATGCAGTCATATGCACTGCTTCCTGAAATCAAACAGTGATCTTCAATTACAGTAAAAATTACCTTTGCAGGCCACTTGCCATTGAAAAATTATTTTTGTAATGACAAAGCTGGGGCAAAATCTTCATCTCACATAAAATAGTTTCAAATAAAGAAGAACGGGGCAAGAAAAGGTATTTCTTGGTTGTATTTTAGATTTTCCTCCCAAACTCTAAGCCAAAGTTATTAATGAAAACAAAGCCACAAAACACCAAAAATTTCCAGGGCAAAGACAAGCTGTGGTATGTTATCATCTTTAGCATCACTTATTTAAAATTCTATCTGTGTATCAATATTTTGAAGTAAATGGATGTAAAATTTCAGGCATCCAATCGAGACTACAGATGCTGGGCCAAATTCTGTAGTCACACCAACCAGTTTCAGATCTTTTGGAAAGAGAAATAAATGGTAGTTTTATATGCATTTATAGTTAATGAGAAAACAAAACAAAACACCAACTGTGTAGATCTTTGGTATTTCCTTGAGTATATACATTAATATTGCTGTCATTTCTGATTAAAACAGCAATTCCAGCATTTTCCAGTTCTGAAGCTATCAGGGGCAAGTAGATGAAGTAGTAAGATTTCCAATTCAATAGAAGTTCTGCTTCTGATTAAAATGAAATTAGACTAATGTGAATTCCATTCCCATTTGAGTACAACTAAATTAAGTAGTAGTTCATGTTTCTTTCCAATGGAAAAAAAAAAAATGTTTATACATCAGAACTCTTTTGGACACACTGGTGCAAGAGTGAGACCTCATGAATTCTGAGAAAAAAGTAAAGCTGAAACTGGAATTGACCAAATCCTAGTTAAAAAATGGAAAAGACAACAACAAATCTCAGCCACTTTCTTGGCTGTGAGAAACACCTCAAAAACAAAAGAATAGTCAGATTCAGTACAGCAAATGTCTCCTTTTTCATACATACACTGTACTCTATAATAACTTATAAAACACTCATATGTACATTTAGACATTCTGAGGAATATTGTTGAATTTTGACTGATTTGGGGAGATGGAATAAAAAAGTTGCTGAAGTGGTATAACTTATTTGGAATATATTCTTTAAAAGGGTCTTGCCTGTCCTTGGAAAATATGTCAATTTAGAAGTGGAAACAAATAAACAAAACAGTGAGATTTCTGTTGGCTTAATGAACATTTCAGGGATACTTTATTACCATTGATCTAGTTCTCGTGATTTTCTTTCTAGCTGCTGTTATTCTTGAATAAGCAACCTTTAATTTCATTCTCAGGCTTTTTTGGAAGGATACCCTCTCCCCCAACTTCGTTGAATGAATTGTAATTCCATTATATCCTAATGCATTTGGTGATTACAGTCACTTAAAAAATCCTACATAAAACGTTCACATACACTTGGCAACTTAAATGATAGTAATTTAAATCAGAATATCTTTTTTAGACCAGAGACACAGTTCATGTGCAACAGACACATAGAGAACCCAGATGAGTACCTTATATTGTCATGAAGTAAGATGCCTTATTTCTTTCTACATACCTGCCAAAGAGCTGCCTGAAGGTCTGACTCCAGGCTCTGCTCTTGTGCAGACTTTCAGCACAATGCTGAGACAAGCTGCTGTGCTCTACTCCTCATCTCCTGTTAATGGCTCCATTCTGATTCATTCTTGTTTTGGGGACAGAAGCCATTAACTCTCAAACATTGTGCTAACAAGGACCAATAAACACTTCAGTTTTGGCACTGTGCAAGACCTAGCAGGTCAAATAACGACAGGGAAGGGTAGTAATGCTTTTTCATGCCTATACATGGCTACAGTGAAAGAAATGCTTTGCACAGACATCCCTTATGCTATTTAATCCTCATTAGTACATGAAGCCATCCCCGAAGAAGCTCTAATGTAAAACACAGCCAACGTGACATCACGTAAAAGTGAATCCTCCTTTCTCTCTCTGCCTTATTTCAAAAAAGATGAACTCAAGTATAGAGAACATTTCTCTGTGTGAAGCAAAATAATTCTTTCTCTTGGCCTTGATTTGTCTTAAAAGCTTTTATTTCCTTCTTCTTAGAAATGAAATTATTTTCTTGTAAAATTACCAAATTAAGACCATTCATACAATTTGAAAAGCACAGGATATAATTTTGTCTTGTGAAATCACTTTCATTTTACAAGCTGTCCCTGAGATGTAAGCAAAGAAGGCAACCATGCCAGTTCAGTTCTGAGACCATCTTGGAATGCAGGGGAAATCACAAAGGATGAGGTTGTTCTAGATCCTCAACTGAAGTTTTTAAAAGCTGCAACTCTTTTGGTGAGGCATCAAAGTCTGATGTTGCATAGCTTTTAATCAGTCCAATATCCTCTCTCTTATTTAAAATGTCATTTTCAGGGCTCAAGTTAAAGAACAACACAATGTCTAGACAGTGGATATGTGTCCCAGAAAAATATATTTTGGCAGAGGAAAAATTGTTTTTACAACTGATGAATGAGCTGTTAGATGTGGTTGCAACCTCTTACAGGTTATAAGGCTCTCAGGCATGGCATTTCACAAATCAAATTTTGAAAACTGCTGTGCTAGATCTAGAGAATAAACAGAATAATAATAAAAAAATCCCTGTGTGCATGTGTTCACAACATAGTGACTGTACCACTTCTTTAGAAAGTAGAACAGAATTATAAACAACCCATTGAGTCCAACTCTGACCACCAGGGTAAGAAATGCCAGCCTTGAAATAACCTTCCAGTGTAGGTAAAAGCATAAGATTTTTAAAGTGAATAATGAAAAAAGGTAGTCTCAATGTGAAGGTCAAAACCAGAAGAATTTAATGGCTTGGACTTTAGTCGGAGACTAGTCTTCTGTTTTGATGAATAACAAAACCTTTGTTCTGAAGAACCATACACAATGAAATGGGATCTTCCTGAAGCAAAGAAACAAGGTCAGGTGTCCTTCAAAAAAAACCCAAAAAACACTGCATAAAGGAATGTCCTTCAGTACCAGCTGTCCATCAAGAAAGGAAAAAATGGATACAGGAGGAACATACAATACAAAATCTCTGCTGTTCTCTTTGCACTGCAGGGACAGAAGCTGTTGCTGGCTGCTTTGTTCTACAAGCCCCAGAAAAAGTAAGTGATCTTGAGTGGGAGAATATAACATATTTATGTGGTTTCCTCCTTAAAAAACATTAAAGATGAAGGTGGGTAGGATGTGTACAGACTAGGCATGTGGCAATATGATGCCTGTGTGGGTGATTGCAAACAGTCACTGAGGCAACAAGAACAGACCTCTTACCAAGAAATCCCACAAGAAGGGGTTGCAGCCTCTTTCACTGAACTGAGTCAGCCTAGAATCCATGTGATTGATAAGAGTTTTGGAGAAGAAAACATAGTTTCCATGTTGCAGAGCTAGTTTTAATATATCTTTGTAGCTCTGAATAGCGCTACATACGTGCTGATACCAACACAGATTAGAAGAAAATAGGTTGTGCTCTGGTGAGCACCCCCAAAACAGGTTAATTAGATCTTACATCTTTTTTACTTGCAAATATTTTGAAGAGCTCCAAAAAAACCCACTTTGCTGCATTTGGTCAATACTCCTACCACTGTTGTGTTTGACTGCAGTGCATAAGCTGTAGCTCAAACAAGACAAGGGAACCAGTCAAACCAACATGTTCCAAAGTTCCATGGAAGTTATTCCAAATTTAGAGGTACATTCTTGTTGCTAAGGGAACAAGAATCTTGTGGACATTAAGGCCCATGGCGTTCTGGTTGAAGCCTCTTATTGCTTGGGAGGTTCCCTCAATAATCCCTGTCATGGGGTTATCCTCAGCTGACTTCCAGGTGTCCACCAAATTGCTCCCTCATTCCCACTCCTCAGCAGGACAGGGGGACAAAACAAACCCAAAAATCTTATGGGTGAATATAAGGACAGAGCAATCACCAATCAAAAACTGTCATGGTCAAAATAGACTCAGGAAAGATTAATTTAATTGGTGATGGTCTGTAGCAGGTCTATCAGAAGTGATTGAAACTGATTCTCTCTTATGTTGGGGGCAACTCCTCTTGTCTTCTCACAAAAGCCACACATGTAGCCCTACCCTATCAAAACCTTGTCAACAAAAATAGTAAAGTCATTCAGCCTGTGATCTGAGACCTTGGTATCTCCTGACTGGGTCAGTGTGTCTAGGTGTGATTCATTATTTTTCTCCATGTCTTTGCTTTTATGTTAAATAATCAGATACATTTACAGACCATTACTTCCATTCAAAGAATCATAAAATTTTTAAAATGAGAAGGGACTTATGGAGATTCTCCAGTCAAATCCCCTGTTCAAAGCAGTGACAATTAAAACAGGTCGTTTGTGACAATATACAGTCTGTCTTTGAGTACAAAAAGGATGTAAGGTTCCACAACCTTTCTTGGCTGAGCATCCTCACAGTAAAAATATGTTTTCTTATATAACTCACTGTATTTCAATTTTCCCATTGCCTGTTATCCTTTCACTGAGAGGAACTGGGTTTCAAAGCACTCTTTTTAGATCATGCTAATCCAGTTTGGGTGCAGATTCCTCAATGCTCCTGCACTGCAAGGCTATTTCTCTTCCTTGTTCTGTTTTTCTGCCTTCCCTTTCTTTTATTATGAGGTTGTCACAGAGGGTGTCATGCACTTCACTCATAAGAGAGAAGCAACAATATACTTTACTGATATAAACCAGTGAGTTAACAGATTCAATGGCAAATGCCACATTGGTTTAACAAGATTTGACATCAAGGTACACTTGATCCTTTACTGCATAGAAGATGAGGTTGATGAGGTTGTCAGGGAGACCTTCCCACTGAGATCCTAAAGGACCTCCCTTGCTTTCTGAAGGCTTTCCTTGAGAGAAGTGCAGGTGCAGCAAGGAATATCTCAGCCTTGAGGAGAAACCCAGAGAGGTGTCACCTCTCAAGGGGAGGTCCTGGTGTGCAGCCCAGTGCCCTGCAGGGGAGCTCAGTGGGCCCTGGGCTGTCCACTGTTTAGAACATAAAGTGATTGTCATAAAGTATTTGCACACCAGCAAATCATCTGGGTCATCATTCCAGACAGCCCTGGGCTACCATGTAACTCCCTGTCCCCCAAACCCCAGAGTAAAGTGGATGCAGCCACCACAGTCCCCCCTCGTGGTTATGGATGAAGCTGGAGGCAGGAGCACACACCACTGTCACTGTCGGGTTGGATGTGACACACAAACACACACACACTTGAACAGAATAACAAGAAAAACAGAAAACATCCTTCCTTAACTCTGCTTGTTCTCCAGTTTATATTGTCTTAACAAGGCATGATCTTGTCATTGACTACATCACAATAATTTATTATATTCATTGGTGTAAGGCAATTAGCATCAATATATTTGGCAAAAGTTTTGCAAAAAGTTGATAATGCACATATACACGTTTACTTATGCGCATAGTCTAACTACAAAAATCCTTCATGTATCTTTTTTAATCAGTTTTCACACCAATGGTCTTGTCTTCTTCCTTGCTATGGATACACTTGGAATTCATCAGTTGCTGTTTCTTCTACTAACTCCATTTGGATTACAGGCCAGCTGTCAAGCCCCTCCATATACCACCACAGAGGTGAGGGCAGTTCTCCCTCCGTCCAATCTTTTCAGGACAGATTGTACCTCTAAAAGATAGTCCAGCTGTCTTTGGCAGGTCGACTCCAAGTGTTGCTGTTCGTGTCCCGCTGGTCAGCCCACGNGGCCCATCTTAGTTACACAAAACTAAACTAAACTTACAATAAAAACTGTTAAACAAAATCCTGCAACCCCACATCCAAGCTCTTGAGTTTGCTTTGGGGATTAACTATTGGGTAAATTTTTTTCACCTGTGTTACATGGGTCAGACTAGATGATTACCATAAGGGTTTTTAGCCTCTGAATCTATGATTCTCCTCTGCCTTAGTCTTGTATTCTTTTATCTCCCACTTCTTCATATTTCCCTCTCCTGTGGAACCTGACACAGCACAGAATTATTTGGCTGTAATCCTTTTCTCTAACATCTTCTTGTGTTTTAATTTCATACAGCAGGATCAGCTTTTCCCATTTATCTCAGTAGGAGACTGGAGACACACAGTAGAAACTGCACCATGAGAAGAGGAATGAGGGAGGGACACTATAGCAAAACTCATAGAATCTGTTGTTTTAGTTTGACTAATAATTAGCAAAACAATTTGCAGAAAGCAGAACTGTGATATATGTCACATGCTGGCTCTGTCTGCCTCCTGATACCGATGAGGTACTTGATATATTGTGCTTTTTCCCCCTCCTTTTCTTTCTCCTTCTGCTGCGTGAGCACCAGCTCATCAGAACCTGTGGCCATTAATATTTTTCCTTGGGGAGAGTGGAGCCGTAATCTGGAATCTGACCCTGTACATACTCTACTCTTCTGGGGATATTTGTGAGCACCTGGCTCACAGTGGCAGAAGATTGTTTAGCACTTCAGTTGTATTTTATTCAACAGTGTCTGGATAACTGACCTTCATGAGTTCTGTCCTGATGTCTTTTTGACTGGAGGGATCCTTTCTTCTGCAGTATGACTACACAGAATACATTCCTTGCTTACTGGCAACCTTAGACAGACACAGGAATCAACCTGTGTGAACCAGTTTACAGCACAGACAGCCTTGGGGTATTGTCAGAGCTCACTGATGTCAATGAAAGGATTTTCTGCTTCTTTAGGCAGCTTAATAAAGGCCAAGGGAATAAATGTTAAACCCAGTGGAACATGCACAGTTATCTGTGCTGCACTTAAGTAACACCCAAGCATAACCTCTGTGTATACAGCACCTTGTGGGACTGGTTGGTCATTTGAAGTGTTCTACAATGGATAATTCATTTTTCAAAGATAAAAATCTAATTTTGCTGATTTTTTTTCTCCCTTCCCCCCCACCCCACTCCTATTAGGAAATCATTCACTATATCAGAATCTACTTGATCCATTCCTTGATTTACCTTAAATTCCCTGGCCAGGAAGTGAGAGCCTACATCATAAATACAGAACAATTTCTATCACAAACATGCTACAGTGTTTCTTAAAAAAAAAGAAAAGAAAGAAAAGAAAAAAAAAGTAGGGGATACCAGTCTGGAAAAGCAACCACCATGTTGGGATTTTTCCTCATAATTCCAATTAAAAGAGGAAAAACCCTGCACTGATTTTTTCTCATTTGTATAGTCAAATCTGCAGTTTAGGCAAGAAACCCTCATCATGACTTGGATTTTGTCATTTTCAATACTAATTTCAGATTTTGTTTTCACTTTGTTTCTTTTGCACTTCTGTTTCCTTCCTACCTGTTGCAAGTCTTTACAACTCTCTCAGTCTGTCTTGCTTTATCAATAGATTGGGTTCAAGGCAGATGAAACCTATTGATTGCAAGGCCAGCCTCAAGTCCTTTCTTGGTAACTTATTTTGTTAGGTGGGTCCTGGGATCTTCAACACTTGGCACTGGGCCTGTAAAACACATTTATAACTTATGGGGCGTGTATGGACTGTGTCTCTTACCTGTATTGACAACTCACTTAATCTAAGCAAATAATGGCAGCATCCTCATCTCACGGTTCTCTTCCAGATGGTTTTGGGTAAACACCCCACCACTGCTGTTCCTGGCACCATGATAGGCCATATCAGGGCCTTCTCCAGGATTGTCTTCCTGGTGAGCATTCTTAAAATAAGCCACTTATTACCTCCAACAAGATGAATCTTCTCTAGGAGGTGTGCATGCAACTTCCATTTGAATAAACACTGTGATGAGAAGGAATTAATTCCCCAGCTATTTCCTCAGTTAGATGTTGCCAATACCCCTGCTAGTTCCTCTACCACTTCATATCCATCAAAGTAAGTCTTTGTCCTGTGTGTGTCCTTGGATATTTATCAACAGCAAACTTATGACAACTATTCCACTGTAAAATTGCTAAATTTCTTGGACCACTCTTTAAGACACAAAGCTTCACAAGTCACCAAATTTGTACTGTCTAATGTCAGCACATTAAAACATAAACAATACTTTTATATGATTGCTCCAAATACCGAGTAATTGTGGAGAATAATTAAAATGCAAATCCAGTCAATGATAGAACTTCATAATAGAGTCACACTACCAAACATATGCACATAAACACACTCATTTGCATGTATATGCACAGAAAACCTCATATGCAAATAAGGGGTCCAAAGCATTTGTCCATCTTCATGTTTCTGAGAAACTGATTTCATAAGAGCCAAAATTGCATTCAAATCAAAGACCTTGGGACAAAGACCACCAAAAAAGGTAATAGGAGGTGAAAATCAACACTTGCCATAATTCCTAGTCTCAAAGAGTGCAATGTGTGGCAGCAGAGACAAGAGAAGAGACAATGAACCAGTGCAAAGTGTAAATTAATTTACAATAAACGTGTAGCATTCATTTCTATCAATGAAGAAGTATACAGAGTCAAAAAATAATTTTTGAGATTTCAAATAAATTCTCTTTCTATGATGAACTTGCTTTTGTAAATAGTATTAATCATATTTTACTTTCTTTCATTTTCAAGGAAGACATTTATTTCAGAGTCTTGAGTCTCCTATCTTTATCCTCATGAAGAATTGTAATTACCTTCATGGGTGTTTTGCCTTCATTGGATGAGTCCTGGAATCTCATTGGAATCCTGGCAAACACTTCTGAGGGTACATTCACTCTTTTTGGGTTATTTATGTTTTTGTGAAATTCTCAGCCAGGGCAGCTTCTTCTCATCCAGCTAAAGTTCTACATTGCAGCAGCACTACAGAGTAAACTTCCAAAAAAATACGAGTAGCAGAGGCAGGAAAGAGTTTCTGCATTGTGAAGAAGTAAATGCAAGATAAAAATGAGAGATTGCTCCATGGAAACAAGCATCTAAATGTGCACACTGTTTGAAGGGAAATAGAGCAGCTAAAAACAATGGTGCAATTCAGCCTAAAAGCTTTGATGGAAATGATGCCCTGAGTGTTGCTCATAGCAGTATATTTGAAGCTATCTGCTCATAAAACGCTTATGAAAGGTAATTAGCACTTCAATTAATGGTCTATCATTGTTCTGTAATGCTTACACATAAACGATCATTCTTTTCTCTCTTTCATAATTGACCAATTATAGGTATTTAAAAGCTGTAACATTTGAAATGAAGTAGAATCTGTGTAAAATATGCTCAATATCCATCTTGTGTTTGCTTCCAAATTACTATTTTTGTGCTTTCCGTTCAGTTTTATTTTATAAATTCAACTTCTGCTTCAACTTCATGGACTTAAACCATCTGGACAACTGGACTAAGATATATTCTTATTTCAGGTTCAATTCAAGTACTCTGGGAGCCAGTGTTTTGTGTTAGTAGTGGCCATACTGCCAGTATCAGTCATGTACCATGATCTCTATAAGATCCATGACACACTTCATTCCGCAAAAGGGAGGATGACATTGTCTTGGAGGAAGAAGTTAATCTAGCTGTGTTCCTGTGAAGCTGAATACACCATCACCTCCCAGGGCTGACAACTGCTTTTGCCTTCAACAGCATTTCCAGAGCTGACTCCTTTTTACCCAGAGAGCCTCATGCTTTTATTGCCAGCAGGTCATGACATCTCATCCTGGTCCAGCTACACACCAAATGCTCATGAGCCACAGTTCAGTCACCCACGCAATATCCCATCTCTTTTTCTTTACTGTCAATTCTACTACAAAGAGTTTATTAGTCTGAAAGAGACTTTTACAGATTCAGGATGTGCTGCCTTTATTTACACTGAATAATCAGCTAGGTCTACCCTATTTTTCTCAGTGGTTCAAGATTCTTCTCAGCACCATTGCAAAGTGCATATTTATTCCTGAAAACATACATCACAAAAGAAAAACTGTAAAGTACACTCTGGATGTCTTTTCTGTGTCTTTGTCAGAAACAAAATGTTCTGTGCGACTCCGAGGATGGGGGAAACAGGAAAGTTTAGCAAGTAGTGAATAGCCAGTGTAGGCAAAAATTAAAATATCTACACTACACATTATTACACTACCCCAATATATCACACTACACTAGTGCAGGTGTCTCTGATCCTGATCTGTACTGTTGGATAAATTTGGTTTTGGAGAGGTGACATCACATCAGGTGTTATGGTAATTTAGCAAGCTTTGCAGAACAAGAGGCTTTGCTTACTCAGTGTGGGTTTGTTATCTCAGCAAGTTTAGGCAAAGGTGCCACTCATTTGGCTGCTGAGGATTTCATAATGTTGCTAATGGGGAACATCTGCTCCTAAGTTGTGCTTTGGACGTGATCTGGAGTTCAGCACACACGTGGATTTCTCCCTCCCATTCAGGGACTGTCAGTAGCCACAGCGTGTGGGGTTACTTTGGGACTTGGAGGTTGTCTCAGGTAGCACTTAAGATGATGGGTTAATGGACTCAGTGCCCAGGAAACCACTGTGGAAATCAACAACTAATTGTAAACCATGTTTAGCTGGTGTGCTGCAGGCACCCTGTCAGGTTTAAGTGGCTTTCTGCAAGAGATGAATGAACTCCTGGATTAGGAGCTTTTGTCAGAGATAATTCCCTGTGTTTTGGGATTTTCATTGAGGCATATATTGGCCGTCAGGATATGAAAAGATTATTTGCTGTGGTAAGCAAGAATTCCCCCCATGCCCCTCAGTGCACAAGTATTTAGGAGGGTTAGACAGGTCATAGGGACTATTCATAAAACAAGATTTTCCATGTTATCAAGGTCATAAAAGAAATTAATTGTTTCTCCCCTGTGACCAGCCTGAGAGCCTTCCAAAATATGGATATATTGCTGTAAAAGGTACTGGTGGTAAGTTATTGTAGGAAAATAGAAACTGTTAAACATGTCTCTGAAAGGACTCCACCAAATGGCTTAAAGTTGAGATCAGCCAGGTATTCTGTCTCATGTTCTGAAACCATTTCTCAATAGATTGGCTCCTCAGTGCATGCAAAGGATAAGATTTTAATTGATTTATCACAGATACTTACAATCTAAGCTTTCAGTGTGAGCAAATTCCATGGGCAAATTCCTTAATGAAGTTACAGAAATATTTTTAAAATAATAATTGCCTCCTGTAACAGATGCCTGAAGTAAGCAAGGTGCCTTTGGAGCTAATTCCTTCCATCTCTTAAGCACAAAGTCAGCAGCACTATTTTAGATCAGCCTTTAGGTTGACATTCTGAGGCAAAGCAGCCTGTGTCCTTCCAGAGTGGCAAAGTCTGTGTTAACTCCTTTCTGTGATGCCTCCTGGCCATGTGCTCCTGACCAGAGACTGGACAGACCTTGCTCAATTTCTAGTGGCCTGTTTATCCAGCTGGGTGGTATAATTCTTCCATACAAATATCTAGAGAAGTTCTGTTTTCACTAAACAACATAATTCACAAGCCTGGGGGGGAAAAAAAAAAAAAGCTGCCCAAAAGAACCTCCTAAACAATGTTCTGAAATTCTGTGTTTTCTTCCTTCCTTGCATTTTAACTTCAGATAAAATGTTTTTCCTGTAGTCTTTGAATTTATTTCTCACTCTTTTTGCTATGGTTTACATTATGCATTTTAGCAGTTTGTCTCTGCTATAAATAAGTGTTATGATTGTGAATATAATTATATTTGTTCCACACAATTGCATATAAATGTAATTCCAAGGTGTTTTTAGAACTCAGTTCCCTATTGATGGATTAGAAGCAAAGTCTGGTTAGAAAAGATGCTTTTCTCTGAGGTAATGCTATTCATGAATCCTACTTCCCCCTTACTTTTGCTACAGTTTCTGCCCAGCTTTTTGCTAAAACTGGGAGCATTGGCAAGTGGCTGCCTTGGCAACTGATAGCAAATTAACTTTTGGTTAGCCTACAAGGCATATTTATTCTGGGCTTTTCAACTTTAAATGAAAGCATGGATCATCTGAAATGTGTTTCTTGGAAATGGAAGAATGAACAGCTGTTTCATGCTCCTTCTTTTAAATCTCTGAGAGTTGGAGCTCCAGTCGTAGGCAGCTTTAAATAACATTTAAAGATGGAGCAAATAGAAGCCTGCAACTCTACTGTGATTCCTGTGCAGAGCTGATCTAAGATATTGGATGTTTAAATGAGCTGGCAGGCTTTTAACTCTGTAGTGTGAATTTTTGTGTTTTTTTCTTCTTCATAAAAATGATATGTGAAAGCTTATCCTTGGGTTATTTTCTTCCTCCCTTTGTTTTCATAGTAGCATAGGTGATTCATTATAAACCAGATTTTTTTTTTTCCCTTTTTGGACAGTTACTGGGGTTTTTTTAACCACAAAATAGGTCTTAACTTTTAGAAATAAAAGATATGTCTCTGGGAAAGCAAATCTTGTGTGGGTAGGGAATGACTTGTGAACTAAATAGTTAATGGTATGATGAATGTTAAATTAAGGAGGCTGAAAAATTAAATATGCTGTTAGCTTTGGATTTATAATCTCTCCCTAAAAGCAGTCCTGCCTATACAGCAAAATTTTAACTTTCATGGTTTTATCTATTTGTCCTGCCACAGAGGAACATCCAAGAGAAAGCACAGGAGAGCAGCCCAGACAGCTCAATGAAAGTATAATATTTCAGACCTGCTGGGCTTTGTTAGACCTTTACTGAAGATTGTGATGCATTATTTGGAATATGTACCAAGAAATCTGCTCTGTTCAGTGATTCATGGATACCTGACCTCTGCCAGCAAATTTCAGAGTGATTCTCTAAGATAAACTGAGACTTTTTTTGAGCATCTTCTACAACCCAGGCCAGAGCAAGGCCAGATTTGTGTGAATTTTCAAGGACTTACAGGTCAAACTGTAAAGCCTGGTGTGCATAAAACTCGTCTGAGGAAGACTGACATTTCATTGTTGTCTACTCAATGTTTACTACATTGATGAGCTAATTTTAAAACATAATCAGAAATCTCAGTGATATTTCATAATTGATTCTTATTCTTTTTGGAAATCCTTACTTTAAGAAGCTCTTCTTACGTCTTCATTACCTATATTCTTAACATTTTTTTATTTCTAACTATTCACTAGCCTACATCTGGGTAAGCTTGGGAAGCAAGCCATCAGTAAGACATTTTTTCAGACTTTTCTAATGTGTTGAGATGTGAAAATCAGTGTGAGACTGTTGTCGAACCTAAATATCTCACTCTCTAGAAATAAAAAAGTCGAGTTTCTTATTCAATTTCAATTTAACATAAATCATCTTCACAAGTGTTGCATTTAGAAAAGAAATTGGACTTGTCAAGAGTCCTTGTTTCAGGTGTGATTGGTTTGGACATTCTGAAATTTAAAGATAATATGTCTCGGTGTTAGCTTAGCAAAGACAGAGGGCAAAGAGCTTTTGTGTTTGATCTGAAAGAGGATTTCACCTGAAGTCATAAGAGCTGTTTCAGATAAATATTAGGATGTCTTTGTTTGTTTGTTTGTTTGTCTTCCCCCTCTTTTTTTTTTTTTCCAGAAAAGATTTCTCCATAAGCAATATTTTGACCTCAGCATTTATTTGCTCCAGCCTTTATTTAGTGGAGACACAGACAGATTTCAGTATTGCATGCAGAGCTGTTTTTGAAAGAAGAATTTGAGGGCTGGTCCAAAGATGGGCTGATTTGACTGTCTTCTCCAAGAGTCAGAAAATTCCAGGGCATGCCATGAAATATAACAACCTGGAGTAAGTGTCTGTGTGCAGCCTCAGGATGGAGTACAGTCAGCCCCTATTTGACATTCATACCATGTTCATTGATGCAGTCTGCGAGTACCACACAAGAACATGAAATTGCTTGTCTTCTGTTTTCTGTTCCTTATCGTAACTGTATTTTTCACTCAGTGGGGCATAGTTACCTGACCACTGTGAAGTAATACAATGGGAGTGTTGGTCACCAGTAATTAAACTTCTGCACAATTGTTACTGAGTACAAATGGAATTGTTCTTTTCAACAGATCTTTTTTCCTGAAAAGCTCATATTTAATGAAATCCAAACCATTAGATAGGAATATTTTTCTTTAATAATATTAAATGAAAGAAAATGTTTCATGTTGACTTGTTATATCGTCACCCAAAATATAGAACACTTTTCCATTATCATGAAAATATTTTTCTTTCTTTATTCGTGACTGTATATTACAGTGTAAAATAACATGTTCAAAATAAAATTCTGCAGCTGTGTAGAAATTTAATAAGATCAGACCTGAAAATATGATTTTGCCTGTGTTTTTATAATCAAACCCAATAACAACAATTATAAATTAAAATCTCATAAATTAAAGAAAACCTCTTAATTTGAGATTAAAATCTCAAAAAATCTCAATTATTTTGTATCTCATGTCAGTATTATACACTGTACAATCTGTTTGGTGTCCATCTTCTATTGTATAAATTTAATCTTCCAGGTGACTGGGAGAAACCTCACATGTTTAGGCCCTGGTCCTCCTGGGGGATTTTAACTCCTCTAGTATCTGTTTGTGGACAAAACAGCAGAGCACAACAAACCTAGAAATTTTCTTGAAGAATGAAAACTTCTTGGTACAGACAATCGAGGAGCTGATGAGGGAAGAAACACTGCCTGACCTCATACTTGCAAACCATGACCATTATATAGTTGAGCTCAGTGTCTGGAGAGGAGGAAACTGGTCAAAAAAAAATCCCAAAAATTGGGACCATGGCCCTGGAGTTTAGGAAAACACACTTTGGTGACTGCAGTGTTCTGCTTGGAAGAATCCTATCCAAAACGGTCCTGAAGAAAACCAGGTCCAGGAGAGTTGGTTGATTTTCAAACCAAACTCAAGGTTGGACCGTCGTGAGAAACAGAAGATCAGGCAAAGATGGCAGGAAGCCTGCATGGGTGAAGAAGCATCTCCAAACAAACTCAAACAATAAATGGGACTGTCCAAGTAACAGAAACAGGGAACAACCCAAGAGCAAAAGAGAGAGACTATCCAAGGATGATGTATGGGTGGGATTAGAAAAGCCCAAACACACCCGGAGATGAATCTGATGAGGGGAGTGAAAGGAAGCAAGAAGTAGCATGGGTTGCTCAGAGAGGTTTCAGAGTCTTTATGTTTTGAGATATTAAAAACCCAAGCAGATGTGGCTCAGAGAAACCTGCAGAGCTTTCACCAGCAGATTCTTCTTTGGGCATGTGAGTTAAACCACATGAATTCCAGAGGTGCCTTCCCACCCCAGCCCTTCGGTGACTCTGTGATGTAGGGGAAAAAAAACACTCTTTTTCACAGTGATTCCAATTCCAAAGGTGGTTTATTTCATGTTCCTCTTTAATTTTCTTCATCTTCCAGCATAAAGAGTAGCTGTAGACATGAAATTCTCCCTACCAAGAAATCCTTTCACCTCTCCAGGGACCTTGAGTCTAATTCATAACACCCATTCACAGGCACATCAGATTCTGGAGTTAAGCTAAAGAATTATTCATTAGCTTCCAAACCGTATTTCAGTTTTCTTTCTATTTCAGAATTTTCTATTTAACATTAAGGGAATTATTTTATCTGTCCTTCTTAGTTTATTTTTCTTCTTGTTTTATCTGTTGCATTTCTTAAGAGAAAGAGGGAAAATAATCTGGCGAATCAGTCATCAGATATTAAAGGAATGTTGAAATATCACAAGTTTCACCATATGGATTAGTTCCAGGTTAAATAGAATGTCTTCAGTGGGTTTTCACCAGACTGAGACAATATTTTCCTCTCTTACATTGATGTGTAGTATTCAGATCCTAATAGCAAAAGTGCAAATTTACAAATACTTGTCATAGAATCATAGAACCAAGGACAGATTTGGATTGGAGAGACCTCCTAGATCATGCAGTTCCAATCCTCCTGCCATGGGCAGGGACACCTGGTTTTTTTTATGAGGTTGCTCAAAGCCCCATCCAGCCTGGCCCTGAACACTTCTAGGGATGGCTCTTCCACAGCTTCTCTGGGACGCTTGTTCCAGTGCCTCACCATCTTCACATACAGAATTCCTCATATCGATTCTAAACCTCATATCTTTCAGTTTAAGGGAGTATCCTTCCCTTGTCTTATCACTCCATGCCCTTGGAGAAAGTCCATCTCCAGCTTTCTTGCAGTCCTTTTAGGCACTGAAGGTGCTATAAGACCTCTCTGGAACATTCTCTTTTCCAGGCTGAGCAGCCCCGACTCTCAGATTGTCACAGGAGAGGTTCTCCATCCCTCTGATCACCTTTGTGGCCTCCTCCAGACTCAGTCCAACATCTCCATGTCCTTCCTGTCCTGGGACCCCAGAGCTGGATGCAGCACTGCAGGTGGGCTCTCACCAGAGCAGAGGGGCAGAATCCCCTCCCTCACCTGCTGCCCACAGGGCTTTGGATGCAGCCCAGGACATGTTTGACTTTCTGGGTTGCAAGTGCACATTGATGGGTCATGTTGAGCTTCTCATCAACCAACACCTACAAGTCCTTCTCCCTGGGAGTGCTCTCAATCCATTTTCCTCCCGCCTGCACTTGGGCTCAGGATTGCCCCACATCATTTCAGAAGTCAGGCAAACATGCTAAAGAGTGGTATTATTCATGTTGCGTCCTCTGCAAATACCTCAGAAAAGTTCTTAGGAAAAAATATAATAATAATCTTAGGGAAAGTGATTTAGAACTACCATATCACAGTTCTAAAGTTGTTACAAAACTGATCTCCTGGAATGTAATGGGCCAACTTACTTATCCATGATTTATTGTCATCTGAGATATGCAATTTTTGAATAAAATCCTTTCATCTGAGGCTTTCTTCTCCTGAGATCCAGTGGCTCATGCATTTCATGCCAGTCAGATGTTTATCTGATTATCAAACAGCATTCTTTTTGTTTCTGCGATTCATTGAAGAAGAGAAAAAGTTGAAGAAGAGAAAAATCTAAAGGAGAAAGGCAAAGGTAATGGTAAAGGCAAGCAGAAAGGGAGGGGGGAAGGGAAAGGGAAGGGCAAAGCCAAAAGGGAAAGGGAAAGGGAAAAGGGAGGGGAAGGGCAAAAGGGAAGGAAGAAGCAAAGGGAAGAGGAAAAGAGAAGGTAAAGGGAGGAAAGAGAATGAAAGGAAATGGAAGTGAAGGTGAAAGGGGAGTGGAAGGGACAGGGGAAAAGGAAGGCAAGGCCAGGTTTTAGAGAAACAGCTGAAACAAAACACCGTCTTGACACTGACTTGCTGTTTCTCATCCCAGAGCTCCCTGTTTTCTGAATCCAGAGGAAATTGAAAAGTGCCTGTTTACTTTTGTAGGATTTCAATAAATCTTTGCATTGATTTTTTTATTCTTTATCTCTATCTTCTCTTTTATCATCACCATAAACATGTAGCAGCTGACGAACAGTTTCTAATTTCAATAACTGTGTTACATCTTGTTTTCTTTCTCCTGACAGCTCTAAGAATGATTTTCAAACACAAAATCTACACAAGTCTCCCTTAGTGTTTTATCAGGGAGGTTTTGTGGGTTTTTTTTGCAGAGTCCAAATAAGCAAATAACTAGTCTGTACGTACGTAACAATTACAGATTATAGACTAATTAGAGAGTTATTTATGCCTGACGATTATGTACTAATTATACATGATCTTATTGTGGAAAAACTGGCAAGTGTTAAAGAAACAATTACTATGAAATTATAAGTAGATGCCATTTGATTTTATGATTATTTGCACCATGTGAAACAGCAAGTTGCCAAAAAAAAGATCAGGCTGGTCCGTTGTGTCACATAACTTTGATTTTTAAGTAACATACATTCTCCAAACAAACCAGGAACTGTTTTACAATTGTTCTGCAAAGGCACATGCCTCTTCCAATAGTACATTAAGTATCACAACTCTTCTATGTGAGGTTTACTTCACTTTAATATTCTCATAAGGAAAAATAAATTGTGTAGCCTTGCCTTGCCTTGCCTTCTCTCTTCCCCTTATTTGCTCAGAGAGAACAAGTTTTTCTCTCTCAGCTGGGAATGGGGGTAGTGATGTTTGTGACAGGCTGAGGATCCTGCTGGAGTTCATTTTATAGCCTGAGGACAAGCCAAGCAAGGGACTGTTTTCATTCACAAATGACTGACAGTGTCGTGTGCCTGAGGAGAGGCAGAGCCAGCTATGGATTGAAATTTCAAGGTTTAAGATAATTTCAAAGGAGCAGACAGTAATCTTTTGAGAACATCTTGAAGAATCAAAGGTCAGAAAAAAGGCTTAATACATTAAATTGTATTGAAGAATAATTTTTTTTAAATTATGTATTCTTAAATTAAAAAGACTAATCTCAGTGGGATAATGAAAAAATTACATCATCATTTCAGTGCTAAGCCAAAAACAATAAACCAAAAATTTCATGTCACCCAAAACGAAAGTCCATGTATGCATGGTTTTTTTTTCCTGACAAATCTGTGATATTTGAATGATGAAAAATATTTTGTATAGCTGAAAGTGAAGTAGTTGAAAGACAAATATTTGTAATAAAATTCAGGAGAAGAAAAAGTGAACTTTAATGTGCTAGTGATGGCCCATGGTGTTCTTCTTAAGGTACTTTAATAACAAAGTGAGAAATCCAGTCCTCTCCTCATTTTTTTCTGGAAGTGAAGTCAACCTCATGATCTCAAGTGACAATGAAGTTGCATAAGTTTCTGACTCAATTAGGATTTAAATATTTCATAGCAAATGGGACAGAGTCATTAGGAGAGATTGAGGGACACACAGACACTTGGGAAGGTTCTGTGAGGACACAAGAAAGATTGTTTCAAACTTTTCTATGCTCAGACAGAGGACTTGCATAGTGCTGTTCCCAATAAAAACTGGAGAAGTTTAAGGAAAGTTCTCCTTAGCCTGTCCCGTTAGAGCCGTTCTGCTTTGTATGTCTGTTTTACTCTTCATTCTGCAGTGCCTGGCAGTGGTCAAAACACCATCCTGGGGGACAAACTGCCCAGACACCAGTCCCTTTTCAAGCAATATTTCATACAAAAGAGCAGTTTCAAGAGGAAGAACTAGAAACATAAAAAACAACAACAACAAAATAATAATAATAAAGAAAGGCAGAACAGTTGGACCTCTCTTGTTAGGGTAATGGTAGAAGAGCTCCAGACCATTTAGGGAGAACTAGGACTGGTCCTACAAAGGCCATTCAGTCACCAGATAAAAGAGATACAAAGTCTGCTCCAGTACTTTTGTGAATTCAGATGTGAACTGTGTTTTTACTCTCTCAGCTCTCTACTCTCTGCTCTCTACTCTCTTTTTCAACTCTGGTTGAATTTATTCAGTGAATAAAAGTCAAATTATCAAAATAATTTTAAGATGTCTATAACACCATTGTTGGTGGAAAATTTATGCTTTGAAAAAAAAAAAAGGTGGTCAAATCTTTATTTAGCAGGTCTTATAATATAACTGCTTTAAAATCTTCCTTTTTCACTGACTCAATAGAGACAAGGGAAATAGTTCTATCTTATTGTAAAGGGAATCTTTCTCTTGATTACTCTTTTTGTCACATTTAAGACGGTAAAAACATTTTAATATGTTATTCATCCTATGGGCAAATGGAGCATTGTCTTTAGTACCACATAGTAATTTTCTGTGGAGGTTGGCACTGAATGAAGGGTTATTTACAAAAAGCATTCACTAATTTTCATTGTTTCCGCACTTTGCTATTGCATGTGAAGCTGTTTAAAAAATTGCGTTTCTTGGAGCAGCAACCAGCTACAGCTCCTGTTAGAGTCAGCGAGGGTGGTGGTGACTTAATCCACATTGTTGGGTGGTCTTAGAAATATTAACCATCTGGGCCAGGTAATTAGACAGGGCAAATAATTTCAAAGGATCTGTTTCAATTTAGATCAGTTGAAGGTCTAATGCGAGGACTTTTTTCACCTGAGTGAAGTCCTCGAGCAACATTCACCCTTTTGTACCTTCTGCTTATGCCTTCAAAGCTGTGATGTTTAGGAAAAAAAAATAGCACATTAATATCAGCAAATCTATTTTAAGAAATTACAGTGGTTTTTCTTGACACTTATCACAGTAAAATTGCTCTAACATAAGGCCATGTTTATAGAGGCAGAGGTGCTTAATATTATTTCCACAAGCAATTCATAAGGTTCAGAGAGAGTCTCGGGAGAACTAGTTATTTTTATTGTGTTTTATGCATGTAGTAACATTTCCTTTTCAAGTATTTTAGACTTCTTACTGAAACCCAGAAGTGGTGTTCAGCATTATTAAAAAAACAAAACAAAACCAGAGACTCTATTTACCTCATTTGTGCCCTGCATGCAAGTCCCCCTGCAAGTCAGTCCAGAGGAAGTCATGTGGACTGGAGTCCTGATATGTTGACAGAGGGGAATTATGAAGCCCATTTTCTCCATCTCTAGTGGTTGTTAATGTTTTATGAAGGGAAAAGGAACATTTTGACATTTGGTAAAGACAGTTTCTAATTAAGGTTTGGATTGAACAAGGCACTTAAGGTCTAATGGGACTTAGACACATGCCTGACTGGAAACCTGCCCTGCTCTGTCCCAAATTTTCCATCTAACCACGAAACCGCAGTGTCAGGTTCTTTCTTACTCACTCATCCTCTGACCCCACAAGCTTTTCTCACAGCAGCTTATCTCAGGAGGCAGGCTCAGGGGCCATTGCTATTCAGTGAGTGTTGCCAGGTTTTGTTATCCACAATCTACGCCACAGGAACCCAGCAGAGTTAGAAACAGCACAGAAAACAAGAGGTAGTGGACTAAGCAGTGAGACCAAATTGCTCACTGAAGGCAGAGCTTCTGCTTATTGGGGAAATATATCAACAACCAGGTTGCAGGCTCAGCCTTGCAGACGGTGGAAATGCACAAATGTCTGGCTGTGCAGCTGTCCCTGGTGAGAATATTGCTGAGCAGACTTTTCTAGTGCTCAGTCTGGAAGATGAATAATGCTTTAGGATATCTTTGGGTAACATAAGTTATCTGTGGATGCTGGGAGATTGCACTGCCCTGTTTACTCTTTAGAGTGCATTTTTTCATGTGTTATCCAGCAAGTAAAAAAAAAAAAAAA
>VXBB01021300.1:40967-67889 GCA_013399915.1 Illadopsis cleaveri
AAAAGTGTCAGCAAAGTAAAATAGCATTGTTGTTTATAGATATGCCAATTAATTTCAAAGTCCCTGGTTACAATAGTTAGGAACTGCAGTATGGGGCTACCTCTGTGTCCAGTGATTGTGAAAATACAGTAATATTGACCAATACACAAAACACCACTGAGCTGTAAGCAATTAGTATCCCTTCCCTGAGAAATGAGGAATAGAGAGGAGACAGACTTTGCCTCGTTACATGGGGAACTCTGGAGATAAGGGAGGGAAGAGTGAGCACAAAGGTTAAAACAGACCCAATAGTAATGCAGCCCATGGAAGAGTTTAAATGATTTTTGAGCAATCTGCTGAATGCAGGCTTGTTCTGGAGTGACCCACAGAGCCCAGAAAGACAGATTTCTGATAGATAAAATAATGCTGGTAATTCCTGCTCTGGCTAAGCGGTCTGTGTCAGGAAGCTTGCCAAATCAGACATCTCCTTAGCAAGACGAGACATCGCTATGTCAAGTTGCCTGATTTGAGCAAATAGTTCCTTATGTAAGTGAGAAATAAGCATCTTCCTACCACAAAGACCTTTTTTTTTAAAAAAAAAGTGAAATCGTTATTACTGATCAGCCTTGACAAGCTGTCATCATGCCATCTCTTTGCTGACCATGGGCAAGGTGTGCACAATGAGAATTTGGGCTCCTTGGTACATCACAGAGTTCAGACAGAGGACTTGCCTCTTCCATGTACCTATTTTGAAGCTGGACAATGGTATAGGGGTTTTTTTGAGGAGAGAGGGGCAGGTGGGTTGCAAATTACATAGCCTAAAAATAACAGCTTTTAAATTGATGCTGAGGAGGAGGAAAGATGTGACAATAGAACACAAGTGAATACTCTGTAAGAAACTGGAAACTGAAATAGAGAGATATGACCTGACATACAGAATCAACACAACTGGCACATGATTTATTGATTATGGCCTGTCATATGAGAAGGCCTCAGCTAGCTGAAAAGCCTAAAGCAAAGTAGTATTTTTCTCTCTATAGGATTTGGCATTTGGAAATTGCATACACTTTACCTTTACAGTGATTACTCTCTCCACACAAAGGAATCTGTGGCTTTGCTTTTAACGGCAGGCATGGTGCAAATTGTGTTATTTTTTTTAGCTGTCAGTGCAAAAAATTGTGGATTATACTATTGATTCCCACAGATAACTTGAAGGGACCAAAAATACTTCATGGGGATCAGAAGAGTGCAAATTCTGCATGTATTTGTGAATCTGGGAAAGATATTGCAAGAATGCAGAAAATACCTGCACAAACGAGACCATTCTTTTATCTGCTTTGAATGCTCTAGTTCTGGGTGCATGAACTTTTGAGTCCCTCTTTTGTGATCCTACCTTCTTTCATGATTTGGACTGTAAAAATGTACAATCTGTAGCCTTAACCCTAAAATATGACCTCAGGATAAAGAGATAGCAACAGAACCCAAAAATATTCACGCAGTGAGGGGTCCAGCTTCAGGCCTTTTGAAGTCAAGGGAAATTTGACTTCCAGAATCTTTGATCTAGCATCAATAAAATGCAGGAAGCTCAGCAGAGGCCACCAGGATGCTGAGGCTGGAACACCTGAGCACTTGGCTGAGGATCAAGTCCTTGTTCAGCCTGAAGGAGAGGTGGCCCGTGGGGCACCTCCCAGCAGCCCCCAGCACACTGTGGGGAGATCACCAAGAAGATGGACCCACAGTTTTCACTGTGGTGTTTGTTGGAAGGCTGAGAGACAGAGAACCTAAGATGAAAAAAACATTAACCTTAGGTATAATGAGAAAAACTCTCCCCTTAGGGACAGTCAGGCTATAGATCAGATGGGCTACAGAAGTTTTGCCAGCTCCATCCTCAAAGGATTTCAAGACTCAATGGAGTGAAGCCCTGAGCAACCTGACCCCATAACTGACTCTCTTGGAGAAGGAGTTTGGGCTAGAGACCTCCTGAGACTCCTTTACATAGGATTTATCCTGTGATCTTCATACCTAAGTGCTTCAAGGACTCACAATAGCTGAGGGATTTATTAGTGTTGTGCATACTTGCCATATGATTAAATGTAGAAATAATATTAAAATATATGCATAGCTTTTTGTTTTACCTAGTTAATCTTAAGGTGTCTGTATCAAGCTTCAGTATTAGAATCTTTTATCAAAATATACTTACTTGATTGCTGAGAGGCAAGGTGATCATACTAATGAATAAGCCAGCTTTTCACAGAACAAGTCAAACTGGTAGGTGCTGGTGCTTGGACATTTGTATGTGGGCTTCAAGGAAGGCTGTTCTTTCTTATTTCTGGTAATGAAGCTTTCACATATATAACTGGTATCCTAGAAACTTGCAAACTGACATTTATACATCACATATAAGGAAACAAAAACCTTTTTTACATTACCTCTTTTTTTTTCTTTTTTTACTTGAGAAGAAAAACAATGATTTACAATTTTTGTATAGGATTTTTATAAAAAATCTAAATATTTCTTGGAGCATACTAGAATATGTATAGTATAAATCCAGAAACATTGCATACTTAGAATAACCTATAATATTTTATCATTATCTCTGAATGGACTTGCCAGACATGCATTTCCTTGTAGGCTACTAATGGGCCAAACTACTGATGTTCAACTTGTATTCACAGAACAAGGAAGGACATCCTATTATCTCAGTGTAATGCACTGGATTCCTGCACCTATCAGGATCCTGAGCATATCTCTACAAGGTTCAGGGCATTGCTTTCCTTCCACAATGCTGTTAACTAAACAAATAGTAGCTGAATAATCAAATAGTCAAAGTAATAATTTTAATTTACTTTCTTAGGGGCTCAAACATCATTTTAATGGAGTCTAATTAAGACTACAAATAAAATCAACAGGGAAGTGTTTCACAGAATGCTTATCCAATAAATTGTGGGTATTACCTTTTATTTATTTCACCATCTTTTCTACTTGCGTGTTCTCAGAGGATTTTTTTCCTTTGAATCCATTTGAATTATGTAGACCTGTTTACAGTATCTATTATTAGTCTGGGGGCTCTCTGTTTGTATGAGTGATTAATAGCCAGATGATCCAGAGCTGAACCCTATCTTATACAGCTGACAAATCTTAAATTCCAGTTTTTGAAATTTAGTGCCTACTTTTCTAGCCAGACCTGCAGACTTGTACTGAAATGATTTCTTAGGAGTAGTTCTAATGGATAACCCTTAGCTTCAAAAAGCTATTTCAAGATGATGCAATTTTTGCACCACTAAGTCTCACTACAGAAAAGAAAAGTCAAGAAAAAGCCATGAGAAGCTGAGAGCATTTCCTGAGCATTTTTGCAGCAGCACAAACTTGTGAATAACAAGTCACAGGCTCAGTAAAGATTGGTCATTTTTGCTCTATAATTAATCAAAAGGTCAGAGACACTGATTAACTACTGTGTCATTAGACTTTTGAGGCCCCATCTGACAGATCACCTCGACAAGCAGGAAGAAACTGCACATGGGCTGAGAAACTACAGAGCACAGCAGAATTCTTCCTTGGTGTGAAGAAGCAACCAGTGTTATTATCTCTCATCTCCACCTTTTCCTTTATGATTTCCCATTTTTGACCTGTCTGTATAGATTAGAGGACATTCTCCCCCTTTCCCTTCATCTGTCAGTTTAGGGGTTGGAACAGGGTCAATCATAAATCACATTGTTTTTATTACCTGACTTTATAGTTTTTCATTCTGTATTTGTTTTTGTACTCAATTTCAGGGCTGTCCAAGGACTGTACAGTTTCTGGGGTGTGATGCATTTGGCACAGCATGTCTTAGGCTGGCTGGCTTTTGCTTCTGCCTATTTCAGCTGCAATTTCTCTGCAATGAACTACTGAGATCTTACTGGGGTCCCTGAGGCAGTGGAAGTGCTTTGCAGTGAGAATAATAAATGCATTAGTGCTGATTCTGAGCTAACTGAGAATCACAGGATACAGCCTGAAATCAGTACTGAAAATTATATGTTATTATGATCCTACATCTAACAGAAGGACAGGACTCCCCTCTATTAGCCAACAAAAGCCCAACAATGTCATAGTTACAAACAGGACAAGGGCAGGAGACAAATTATTTCAATTTTTTATACTTTATTTCTTCACAGGGCTTTAATAATAGAAATATCTATTTTAAGAAATTCCCCCCAAAAAAGAAAAGTAAATGGATTTTTTCCATTTGGGGCACTTGCATATAGCTGCAGACCAAAATAGATGCATGGCTTCAGAACCTCAATTTGAAAGTAAAATGCCAAAATATTTCCAGCATCTCCACTCCAATATAAAAACAATGAAGAGTGAGAGAAAATTCACAGTAAAAAATATGGTGCTCTGGTCTTTGCAAGGTTGACTCAGAACTACTGGGTCAGGGGCTGCATGGTTATCAGAATAGTTCTCTGAGAATAATATCTATGATCTCACTGTGCACCTTCTCTGTCACCGTCACCTCCCCCAAAAATATTCTTGGAATCCACAATCCAAATGAAATCTGATTTGTTAAAGGGAAACAGCAATGATACTGTCTTCTGGAAATATCATGGGAAAGGTTTATGGAATATACCATTTGGAAGAGCTTGGGAGTTCAGCCTTTATTTGCCGGCAACATGACAGAGAATTTGAATCCCAAAGAATTGTTCAGGCATCTTTATAAATACCAGGGCGTGCAACCAACATACTGGAAGCCCTGGGAAAGCCAAGTTCCATTTGTTCCAGTACTCACGTGAAGATTTGGGTGCCAAAAGAAGAGAAATACAGGCTGAAGCATTATATTTATTCCTCCTGTTCAGTCTACTTTGGAAACAGAAGGAAATGAGGTCTGTGTGCCATACATCTGAGAGGACACAATATTAATTACACATTTATTACAGAAACTTCAAACAAACTCGGAGGCAATTCCATTGGGCACTGCACAGATATATGGTACAAGATATCCTCTGCTGGAAAGTGATTAAAAAGCAAATAAAAAAGAGAGAAAAGGCAGTCTTAAATAGAGAGAAGAGGGGCAAGGTTACATTCAGTGCGCTATTAAATAATGTTTGTTTTGTGGTGGAAAAAGAGTAACTTAAAATATAACCATTACAACTAATTAACAGGAAAGGAACTGAATCACAAAAAGACAGTCAAAAATCGAAGAGAAATCTGTATAGAACTAGCACTTCACCCCCAAATACACAACTCTGGTTTTAAAAATAGATTCGCTACCAAACATTTATGTTTAAGTTAAGGAGATATACATTCTCTGGTGCTCAGAGTCTGGATGAGTTTACAAGTTCATTAAATCTGTATGTTTATCCAGATTAACCTTTCAGAATTCATTGCATTGCTGCTGCAATCATTATATTCACTCTAAAATTTCATTAAAGTGGTTTAGAAAGATATGTTTACCTAATTGTAGAAGGCTGACGAGTACTGAAGATAAACTTGCCTACAGGAGCTGACAGCTGCATCATTCCAAACTGCATCCCAGTATTATCCTAAATATTACTATTCTGTGCTCTAACTTTAAAAAGAAAACATCTATCAACATGTGGGCTTTTTTTTTATTTTATGTCCTTCCACTCCAAACAAGGCATAGCCCACAAAAAAAAAAAAAAAAAAAAAAAAAAAAAAAAGGGGAGTAACTCCCTTTCAGACAAAATTTCAACAAGGAAAAAAAAAGCAATAACACAGCAAGTTTTATTTTTATTAGTCTGAAACCGCAAGCAGCAACCTGTATATGGTATGATAGCTGAACCAGAGATTTCAATTGTTTCTGCAGTTCAGTGACTCAAAGGTTTTCTCTCAGCAAAAGAGCTATGCTTTCCTCCAACATCATCTTTAATTTCATCCTTCATTTTCCTTCATCCTTATTTCTACTCTTTAATGATGGTTTGGTGAACCTAAGAAAATAACTTTAAAGATCAACATTTTCATATTCTGTTTTGATTTTTATTCTCTAGTTTTTCAGAAGCCTCACCCTGCTTAAATGCTGGTAATGTAACTCCTCCTGAAAAGAATGATACCCCCACAAGTTCAGCTGAACTCTCCCCTTACTTGTCACCTGCAAAATATCTGGGTGGGTGGAGTAGAAGAGCTAGAATAGCAAATGTTTTGGGTTTTTTTTCCTTAGATGTGGAAAACCCAGTTTTCTTTAAAAAAGATTGATTTTTCAGAGGAATCCAAGCCCTCACCCTCATCTCCTTGGTGTCCTAGGTCATACAGCCAAAGAGAGAAGTATTCCATTATTTCTAGACATGTAAAAACACATTAAGTTTTCCTCTCAGAACAGTTGTCTGCTCCTGTTTCAGCAGCTGCTGAAGTTACACTGTAAGGTACAATAGCAGAGTGATTTTTTTTAAAAAGTGGATTTTACCTGTATATTTCTGAATCAATCAATTTCCTTGACTTTACATTGCACCAAGGCTAATTCACAGACCCATTTCTCTTCACAGATCCCTCCTGAGACACTAATCATAACTGCTTATGATTTAGGATCAGTCTTTCTCAGAAGTATTAGTCTCATGAGACTTTAAAAGGCAATGACCAGATCTTTAAAAGCTGTCCAGCAAACATTTAGTAATTTCTTCCAAATTCACAGCTGGTGTAAATTGAGATGGTGCCACTGCTATGGAGGACTAAATTTACATCCACTGAGAACATGGCTCTTGTAGTTTGTTCTTTGTTCTCTTCTGTATGAAAGCTTTCCCAGGTGCACAATTCACAGCTTTATCTCTAGTTATGGAATGACCAAATAAAGGTCAGAACATGCCGCCTCCACAGCACTGCTCTGAGACAGTAACCACCTCCAGTTTACACAGTCAACATCTTGTACAGAGATATAAAAATATGTATATGTTTAATGAAACTTATAGAAGGATACTCTAAAAATAGACCCCTTAACAGGTGAAAAATGCCTTTATGAAATTAATTTCCTAAAACTATGATGGAGAGGGATTAAATTATAACAAATGCACTTTGTACCTGGAAAAGTATGAATGATTTAAAAGAGATAAGAATTGAATCTGTGAGAAAGTGAAACCATCATCGCTTAATAGACTTTATTTCACTGAATTGAACTAAGCTGGAGTTAATTTGCAGTCCATTCACCAAAAACTGGTGAATGTTAGGCTGGCTGTGATGGAAGCATTTCTATCAGAAGACATAATGAAGTGAAACCATAGGATTAGGAGAAATAAAGTGAAGGAGAAAATTTCACACATACACTGGCATACATTCCAGGGAAGAAAAGGATTCATCAGCTGTTTTATAGATACTAATAACCTGTCATAAAACACAGAGGGGTACATTTGGAATTCAGGTTTTAATGTGGTAGATACTGTGCACAAATATTTCCATGCACTTATCCAGTTGCACTAGGTTTGGAAGAGATTTGGAATTTAGAGTGTACTTCCACCAAAAAAAAGACAGACACCAACCAAGAAAACAACTAAACAAACAAAAAATCCTCCCAACCTCCTCAAAAAATAATCAAACAGAATCAACAAAACAAATCCAAAAACCAAAGAAAAAGAAAGAACTCCACCTGTGCTTTCACAGCCTGAAGCTCTACACCTGATGTCACTGATGCCATACAGATGGGTAAAACACTTTCTCTATGCCCTACTTTATACTTCCATTCCTTTGGTCCTCCCATTCACTCATCTTCCTTTCATATTCTTTTCCATGTATTTGGGATTACTACTTGAAAACATAGCCCTAAAAGTAATTGAAGATTATAACTTTTCTAACAGATTCTTTTCTCCATGGTTTCCTTAAAAAGTCACAGGTTTCAGAAGTTGAATTTTATTGGAAAAAACATGGGAAATCCACACAGAAAATTATCCCAAGACAGGTCAGATGTAACTCACAAAATTTTTAATTTGGAAATTACTGGAAAAAATAGATTTTATTATTTGAAAAATATCATATTTACAACAAAAAAAATAAACAACCAACCCTGTTATCATTTTTTATTCTGTTTTAAGGAAGTGTGCCTATTAACAACATCAAAACCAAAACAAACTAAAAACTATAATTTTCCTTTTTGTAAAAAAAAAAAAAAGGAAGTTGGAAAATTTGACTAAAAGTTATGTATGTACATCATCCTCAAGGTGCATCATCCTCAAGGTGCATCATCCTCAAGGTGCAATATTTAGGATGGCATGAAAGAGTCAGAACTTCTCAAAAGGGCAGAAAAAAGGATAACCTATGGGATGCAAATTCCAGGGCTATCTCCAAATCTCACTACCTGGATCCCTTTCTCTTGCTAGTGCAGTCTCATGGGACACTTTGTTGCCAGAGTCAAAACCTTCATCTCACACCCTGGTGAGTGAATATGCAGAGGGGAATTACAGCTCTTAGAGCTGTCAGCAACTTTAACCTGTGTCTGCACTAGGAAATGACATTGTGCCAATTTCCATTTCACTCACAGCAGGAAATTTGCCAAATATCAACCTGTTTTGTTCACATGGGCATCAGCCAAGCATATGCAGCTCCTGTTTGTGTTCACAGGTATGGGCAGCACCTAATTCCCTGAGAGCAAGGAATTCTACAAGTTTCTAATGGAAAGAGGAGAAGGAAGGATGTTTTCTAATGTAAATAGTTTCCTTTTCCCACACCTTCCTCCCACCCCCTACCATTTGTCCTCCAACAAATAGTTGTAACATCTGTGTAGTTAAATCTAGGACAAAATAAAATAGAAGGGATTTAACATATTACAGCAGCAGATATAAGTCAGGAGCATCTCCACCCTAGGAATGTAATCATACTGGAGTAAGACTGGTGTAAACAGGAGCAGATTCCTGTTGTATGAGATGAAACAATTTCAGATTTGGAACTAAATTCTGATAAACATGCTACAGTGCAGCTGTATATTAAATAACCAATTCAGAAAAAAAAAACAAAAAACAAAACCCAATCCACTAATGCCTACATTTTTCTTTAGATTAATAAGTGGCTGAAACAGTGTTTTTGAAATAAATGACAGGCATTGTTAGCTTTTGAAACATGTTTTGTTCGGTTTCCTATAATAACTGTAGGAAATTAAAGAAAAGGTGTCTTAGATTCACAGAAAAGAATATGCTTTTGTGTCAAAGAGACATTGGATCCTGATGTATATATTTATAGGGAATTTAAGACATCTGTGCTGAGATCCATAAAGGTCTTTAGATATATGATTCCTGTTGCAGAACACCTGAAGTTCAAGCTGAGAAAGAGGGGGAAGGAAGCTACAGGAATGTTTAAATAGGATATCCATGTCCTGAGCTGTATCTCTCTTTCACAGGAGGCCTAAAAGAAGAAGCCAAGGAGCAGAGAAAAAAAGGCTCAGTCTGTGCCTTTGGGCCAAAATCCCACAGTAACCAAAACATTGTGTAAAAAGACCTTGATTGTCTTTCTAAGAAGAGCACAGCAAAAGCATAGACCAAACTTTTGCGTTGTGAAATTCTGTTTTATCTGAAAACAAAGGAAAGCGAGACTCATAAAAAATAAAGAAATTCAAATTTCCCCTGTCAGATATGAAAAAAGTGAAAGAATCACACACACAAAAATATCCTTGCTGACACATATCTTTGTGAGACAGGTTCTTTTTTAAGTTTGTGTCAAGCTAAGACTCCCAAGGACATATTGAACTACAAAAATCTCCACATGGTCTTCTATGAAAACGTCTGTTGCCTCTGAGTTGTAGCCATGATGACACATGGAGAAAGTACAATATGTGAAAGCATCTAAATTAACCTCAAATGCATTAGCCAGATCAAGAAAAGCACAAACCCTCCTTCTCTGCTGCTCTACCATTTAGCACATCAATCAGAACAGACATACCCTCCAAATAAAGCATTTAAATCATATTGGTGAAATCAAACTTCTCCAAAGTTCATCTCTTACTGATATCTTAGTTCTGATCTCAGAAGTTGAATTTATGCAGAAAATGCCCTAAGACAGATCCAACATCTCCCAGCAGCAGATAAAATACTGGTTAGAGTGATCTTCTGATGTGAAGATCTTATCTCCTTCCAATTAAGTCAGGTCCCTGACACCAGGTCTCCCAGTTCCTGAGGAATGCTGTAACTACGGGGCTGTAATGCCTGAAACAGCACAAATCTCAGGTTCTGGATTTTAGGAAATAAAGATTAAAAGATAAATTAAAGATAACTTTCTGAAGAATGTTAGTTCCTTCAGAAGGTAGTAATTCCATTTATTTGAGACACATTTTCTTAATTCAACACAAAAGAAAGCGTGGTTGTCTGGTTCCTAACATCACAGAAAAAAATTAGTAATGTACACTAAGTAGGGCTCAATGGCCTTGGCCAGCCTTGCCTAGATCCATCACTTGCACCATGGGACCAGAAACACTTTCATACAACTGTTTAAGCTTGGCCTGGTCAGCCCGTGTTGGGATTTTCCTGTGCTGTTGCTCTTTCTCTGCAGCTTTGCCCTTGGCTCTTTCATAGGCACCAGCCCATAGAGCAGGCAGATTTCTCATGGGTAAAAAATTCCTTGTGTGTGCCTTAGGACTCACCTCCAGCACTGCCTCTGTCACCGTGTCATGGATGCATCCTTGACCTTTTCTCCATTCCTTTTCCTGGCTCCATCTCCTCTAGCTCCTGACTGGGCTCCCTGGATGGATCCCACTCCCTGCTGTGTCTGCCACAGCTCCTGGACCCTGCCACTAGCACGTGGAAGGACAGACCCCATATACTGAGGCCACTCTTGGCTCTCAGCTCCATGTCTCTAGGGGAGGGATCTAAGTCCTTTCTACTCCCTGACAGACAGATATTTTCCAAAGTTGCAGGTATTTCTGCATTCCGTGCTGAGTGTGGCAGGAATGTTGGAGCCTTGATCTGAGCAAGGATGGCCAAAGGGGCCCTTAGGTGATTTAGGCATTTAAATTTCCACATGGCCTTCGGTAAGCGCCCAGATGCTCACCTCCACCTAAAAGGTGGTGACATAGTGTCAGAGAGCAGCAGAGTATTAAGCATTTATAGAAAATAGCTCCCAAAAATAGAGGAGCATGAGCTATCCAGTCTCAACAATCTTTAGAACACAATCTGGCACACACATTTTGTCCCTGTTGCAATTAGGGCATCTTCATTTTATTTTACGCTGTGGTTTTGGTGTTATCTACCTCCTCAACCTTAGCATGACTTTTCATTAATTTTTCTGACTGCCTCTTGTCAATTAGATCATTAACTTTTTTATGGAGGAATTTGTATTACAGGTGTGTCCAGAATAACAATTCACCTACTGCTAGAGGTCTCTAAGCACTACTCTAAGATGATATAATTGTGCCAGCAGCAGTGGTGATGTCTGTTTCTATGAGTGTTGGTTTCAGTCTGACTAATGATTTTTGCCGGGAACTGGAATCCCTTCTCGGTTTTCTATGCCTCATACTTCTATACCAGCAAGAGGGAAATCATATTTACAAGTGCCACAAGATAACACAAAATAATAAAACTTACTGAGCATCATGTATCACATGAGATATTCTTTGAGAAAGAATATATTTCTAGAAGTGTAAGCCCTCATTTTTTTTGAGGTTTTAGCACTTTGATGGAGAAGGGGTGAATTGCATTAGTTGCATTTGCACAGATATTCATAGTCACATATGAATCCACACCTATTTATGACTGGAATTTTCAGTTTGAAGGGCAAGAGAATCTGGTATGAGTGACAGAATCAGATCTTATATCTTTTTCTCCCAGCTGCTAAAGGAATTTGTGATGCAAAAGACACAGGGTGAAGCAGGTTGGTGTATTTGGGATTCAGCATTTCATTTAAAGCCTGCTCCTAGAACAGCTCTAATGATATGGGTGAATGTTGATTTCTATTAAATATATTGCAAATATGTACAGCATGTTCTGTCCCTGGGAAGATGCCACTATGCAGAGATATCACAGCTGAATTGCCAGAGAATTCAAGTGTGATGGGGAGGGGGAGGAGGAAGGAAGGAAGGCACAAAGAATAAAATGTCCCTACAGCCACCCACCAGGACACACTTCGAGATATGCTGAGATATGAATCAGCAGCAGCCAAGGAAGCCCTGATACCTAGAGGGGATTATGTAAGAATCTGAGATAAGTGGTGCCACTGGCACCTTTGGGTATTTCTCAGGCATTTAACTGTGTCATTTAACCTGAGAAGAGATACCCTGCACTCTCCCCTAGCCTATGGAGAAAGCCAAGCAGCTGTTAAGGGTGATAACTTTAATCAGGAACCCAGAGCAGACAGGCCTGTAAATTAGGCATCTCAGGTGAGTGCCCTTTGGTGGTGCTGAATGCAAGCCTTAAGCTTGAGATCTCACTTGTGTTTTGTGTGCAGCTCTTTACTAACCCAGCCTTGCAGATCTTGCTCTCCTTGAGAAGGTACAATGCTTTCCCCATTCCAGGATTCTGGTGCAAGGTATAAATATCAATAAATAATGTCAAGGCATAATTATTGTAATGATAAGACATTTAAAGAATAATCATAAAAGAACAAACTGTAAGGTCTTCACTAAAAAGGTGTATCTCTGTGTTTTTACTGACCTTCACAAAAGAATCAGCAATTTTCATTGATGTCATCTACACAGCAAAGTCAGTAGGGATGTCAGGAGATCTCACTTGTATCTCTTAAGTCAGGTATTCAACCAGGTCTCCTTGGCTTATGAGTATGACCCTTTATAGACTCTTTCTTCCTGTACTGGGGAGGCCACAGTGGCTGAATTATCCAGATTAAAAACACATAAAAGTGATCACAACCATAATAAATCACAATTGTCAGTATATATTTCTGAGACCATCAAAAATCTTTGTTTTGATGTTCAGCTGCTAATTGTGAGATGACATTATTATATCTAATAAGACTCTAGGCTGTGAATGATTTGGGTATCAGTGCAATCGCAGCACAGTCAGAACAACTTTCAGCACTACATTTGCAAAGTCACTGAATTTGTGATGCTTAGCATTCCCTTTGAGGGACTTTGGACAACAGACCCTAGGCTCCACAGTTGTCCATGATGTGATTCCAGATTTTTCTGTGAATGGCTGTCCTGTACTCTTCTGAAATTTTCTCCCACTCTGGGCAGAAGAAACATGAACAAGCAAAGGAACAAATATTAAAAGAAAGAAATATCAATATTACTGGAAGGTCTACACACACAAGTGTCACAGCCAGGTCACTTCAATATGGGATTTGGGGCTATGAGGAGCTCACCCACAAGTAAAGCTTCAGTAACTGTGTGAAAAAGAAAAGAGAGAGTTGGTACTCGGTGAGTACATGGGACCAAGGTCATAAGTCTTGTATACTGAGGTCTGATGCCATTTACCATTTAAGATAGCTAATTTCTGTAACATTTTTCACTTGTCAGTGGGTTCTTTAAGGAGATTAGCAAGATGATCCCTACAGAGAAGGCAAAAAATACCAAAATCTCTTATGTACTTGGGAAAATTTGCTTATTTATCAAACATATGACTGCTGGTGGAAAAATACAAAGAAATTGCAGCGGAGACAGGGAAGGGAAAGACCATAAACAGATGGAAATACAGGTGGAGAAAAAAGTCTAAGAAAGTATCACTTCACATTGAAAATTCTATCTCATTTTACAAAAGGTGAAAATGAGGTTTTGCACAATGATCATCAATAAGCAATATATGTTGAAACATTATATCAGCTCAATGACCTGAAAATGTCTGATTTTTACATACCTGAAATGATAAAGGCAGGGATTTCTCATTTATAATTGACTATACTCAGGCTCTTGTCAATTTGGAGAAAGGCTCTATACAAATGAAGAGTGAGATGACATCTTTAAACACAATAGGGAAGACAGAATTTATATTGTTTGATATTTGCTCTCAGAGATTTTTTATTAGTACTATCATTATTTACTTTAATTTCAACCCTTCAAAATTTTACATGTATAATAAGCTGTAATGCTTTTTTTAAGTTCTCAAAAGCCTCAAAAAGGTGAGATTTTGTTTTTATAAGTCTTCACTCTGTCTCTGTACTATTACCATTTTAGTACCTATGTCAGTGTGGATTGACCAAAGTATTTGGTAAAAGCCAGAAAGTTGTTTCCAGTTTGAATAGTGTCTGATCTGGAAATAGTGTTAATGCAATTAAAAACATCCAAAATGAGAAAAGATCTGTTGAAGTCATTAGGTTGAAATTACTGAGATTTTTAGAGACCTGTAGTACAGGTTCTCTGATGACTGCTCTAGTTCCTTGCATATGGCAGGTTAGACTGCAGCCTTTTCCACATTCCTGAAATCAGAGTGCTGCCTATTTACAGAGAACATTTTTCCACTTTCCTTGTTATCTGTCTGTTCCTGGATCCACACCAAAGTTTGTTTGAAAGGGGAAGTTCAAAGCTACTTAGAAGACTGGACACCCCTTCTATTTCAGATGTTAAATATATCATTATGTGTTCACCATGGTCTCAGAAACTCACAGTTAATTTCCCCCTTACAGCTTCCATCCTCCCTTTCTTGCAGTTTGCTGTAATCTGGTGTGTAAAGCTTCCAAAAGTTGTGGGACAGCTTATTTTGAGCGAACTTGTAAGCAGGAACACATGAATGGGTATCAGGTGCAGCTATGAATTTAATGAATGGTTTGTTGGAAATGGCATTAAATAGCAACATCCGTCTGCAGATGAGCTCTGTAATGTCCTTATTTCCAGCCCAGGCAGATGGAGGATTTGCAATGTGCTCTCTGTTTTCTGTTTTCTGTTTCACACAGCATTACTTGCCTGTAAAATCATTCACAATCACAAACAAAAAGATTTGGGCGCAGACTGTCCAGCCTTTTATTTTTGTAGCTTTCTCTTCAAAACGAACGGAAGAAGAATGTAACAAGGCTCACCACGAGAATTAAACTGGTCTAGGATTCTGTGCTGTTCCAAAACAAATCACAATTATTTTTTCCCTGTCAAACACTTTAGCTGGAAGAAGGGGGGTGACAGGAAAACTGTCAGGTCCTTTTTAAAATTATTATTAATTTCTGATGTTAAAGTACATTTAGATGTGTTAAATTAAGAAACAAAAAAATGGGATGTGCCACATGAAATATTAAGACCAGTGATGTGGTAGCATAGAGCAAGTAATATCATACAACTCTTGCTTTGAATTTTGTATTAAATTAATTTTAATGTAGACATTCAAAAGTATCCCAATTTCTTTTAATTATTAGCAATTTCTATCCAAATACCTTCCAATTTTTATTCAAATACCATAATATTTATAAATGCCTCTGCACTGGGGAAAGAAGAGGTGAAAACTTTTGCCCAGAAAATTATTTCTATGGTACAGGGATGGATCAGGTACTACTTTCTTCCTTTGTCCTTGCCAAGGATAAGAAAAGTATTAATCCCTTAAATACTGTGTGAACTGTAGCCTATTTTTCCTATGATTCAAATAAAAAGGCTAATGCAAGAAAAGAAAGAGTATACTGAATATTGATTTTTTGTCTCAAACACAAGAGAGCCCATTTTGGGAAGGAGTATAAAAAAGAACTGCTTATCAATGATAACCTGCTTCTAAATGGTTTCTGAAAGTTTTTGGTCAGTATTTGGGCCAAGTTTAATCTCATGAACACTCAACTGTGATCTCTCTTGTTCTAGAATTAAGACCAAGTTTTTGAAGGACCATGTTATTGAGTGAGTGAGAGAAGATTTCTCAGAGACAGACAAAACCAGTGGAAAGGTGTGAAAACATTCAATGGTAAGACTATACTGGTTAAAATATCAAATGTAAAATATCTTTCTATAAAATTCAGTTCCAGGTAGAAAAATAGTCTTATTCCCAATCTCACTCCTACCATGTTAACACAGCTTCACTTGACTTCAAAACTACACCCAGTAGACAAGTAACATAAATATACAATGCTGTTGAAGTCAGGGGTCTCTGATGACTCACATCAGTTGGAGTTGCAGTTCAGCTTGTTGTTTGCAGAAATTTCCAAACTTGGAAACTCTTTTTCACGTTTCTAGCAAAGTCAAAATAGGTCTTTGTGAAATAACTGCAGCCAACAGTAAATGATGTATGAAATGAAATATCTCATCCATGCCATACATGAGGAATATGCAGAGGAAGCTTTGCTGCTCTCACCACGCAGTTTCAGACGAGTTGCTGATGCAGAACCATCATTTGCATGGAGTGATGGGAGGAAGGGGGTGATGCTGTCATTCTCATCTGCTGTCAGGTGTGGCTCTTCCACACAGAGATAGTCAGACTTTATCTCTTTCCCATTTTATCTAATAAATACTGTCCTATATTCTGTCTAGTAACTTCCATAGAGTTTGATGGGCTTTGAGCCTGAAGTACTGGGGATTTCTTAAAGACAATAAAAAAAAATTACATTAAATTAAATTTTTACCTATAACAGATCTCATATCTTAGCACATCTGCAATACATAATGTGTTAAAGACCCCTATTACTTCCATTAATAAACTGGCATATTTAGTGTATTGATATGCAATAGCTTTGTCTCAGGTGACAAAGCCACCACTGATTTACCAGTTTGGTGACATGTAGGAGCTAATATTGCTTGCAAGCTCTTACTCAAGAAGCAGCAGCTCTGCATTTTGTAGCTTTCACATCCTTCAGAAAGTCTGCATTTCACCTGAATTTCTTCCATTTTAAAGTTAGACAGCCAGTTTATGTAATTTACCTAGTTTTTTGACTAGGCATTTCCAAAGGGTAGTTCAACTTACTAAAAATAAACATCTATCTGAATACCTTTATGAACTTAATCAGAGTTAGAGTCTACAAAACTGATTTAAATCATCCCAGTCCAGCGAAGCTGGGTGTGGTGAACCCTACCTGTACATAACAAATAATTCAACAGTAAATTTAAGATTTCTGCTGTGTACAACTGAAAAAAAAGAAAATTGAAAATTGTACTATTTGACTCTGTAAGAGGACAAAATTGAGTAGTAATAAGTACTGAAACTTTAAACAGAGCCACAGGAGGGCTGGAGAAGCTTCTGAGAAGGACTGTTTGTTTAAAGATTTTGCTCATTTTTAGTGGCATAAAGTCTTCATGTCCTAATGTGATGGGCAAGTGACCTTTGCAGTATGCTTGATTTTGAAAACCTGAGTCTGCCAATATCTGACATTTTTGTTGGCACCTCTGCTATGACAACCTGGCCCACACAGGACAGACATTTAACTAGGATTGTGCAACTGTTCTTTGCCTATCTCCATAAGTTCTTCTTACCAAAAAGTATTATGCAAGGGCATGGATTAGACTCTCTGTGCAGACTGTTTGGGAATTGGTTTCAAGTAGCACTCAAGTAATCAGCAAAGCAGCTTATACTCAGAGTTTAAGCATCACTAGAATTCACCCTGTTTTGGTGCATAACATCTCTAAATTCTTAGTCTGTTTTATTATTCATTTGACTGTGAAGGTCTGCTTGGCAGGGATGTGGTAGGAAATTTAGCCATCAGGCTTAGGATGCTTCTGAGTTCCAGTGTGCTCTTCCTGAAGCTTTGTCAGTAAGTTTGCTTGTCTCTGAAAGCAGAGTGATTTGATTGCTTTTGGCAGACACAGTTTCCCCCAAGTACTTTGTTTTGTTCCAAGAATGCCAAGAAAATGTTCTTTCTTTCAGAAAATAGTCTTCTCCCCGCTGAACTCATATTAAGATATCCTCAGAGGGCTTTGCTGTCACCTTCTGTAGGTTAAAACAGCAGGATGTCCCCCCTTCCTCCCCCTGACTTTGAGTAACGTCACACTGGGTTGCCTTTTAAAGTTTTTGGGCTGCCCTCTGTTACCTATGTGCAGTCAAACCCTCCATCTAAGAACCTGAAAACTGCATTTGTGTTTTGTAGAGGAGAATCACCATGCAGAGTTATTAGGCATCCTCATTTTCTTTCACTCTGTAGGAGATTGGGACTGTGGCAGATGCTGCTGTGATTTCTGGGCAGTGTAGGCACATCCAAGTTAAGGAGAAGTTGCTTTGCTAAAGCAGAAGCAACCCTTTGGTCTGTCCATTCCCCCATGCCACAAGGTATTCTGTGCTGTTTGGTCCAGTCTGCTGGGGTCAGAAAGCAGCTAACTCCAGAGCACTTCTTCTGCATTTTTACTGGGTGCCAGGTACAGTGGTGCAGCTGAGATTCATGACCCGGGGTAAGAAACAGATTTCCATAACTCCTGCTATATATATATCTCAAGAATAAGTATCTACCTACTTCCAAAAGGGGTGGAGGTGTTGACAAGCCGATGATGACATGAGTCAGCTGATCACAGCAAGAGCTCCACAGAGTAAAGAGGATGAAGTTGAAAAGTTAAGATGAATGTGAGGGAAGAGCAAAGTGACAGCATGAGGAAGAAAAGTATGTTCTCCATCCCTACAGCAGATTATTGCAAAAGGGAAACTTATTCCGTTTCCCTGCATTTCAGGGTTTTCAGATGTTTTGACACAAAAAGTTTTAATGTGTTGATTTATTGGCTGAACCTTAGTAACTGCTCATGGTGAACAGGATATGCTTTCACTTAAGCCTCTTTTACCCTCTGTAAAAGATATGAAAGTATTTTTGATGTATTTATTTTGGAGTGAAGATCCATCTTATGGTATTTGAAGAGAAGTTTCATTTAGGAATCTCTTATCTATTTTAGTAGCTGAAAACAGACCATGAGACACAGCAACCACGAACAGACAATCCCTGTCCTCCCAGTCCTTTTCGATAATTATATCCTCACCTAGCAGTCAGTACATCACTTTCCCAAAATTGTGTGCAGTGGAAGACATGCACGTGGACAATGCTCCCAGCTCAATAATGTCCTTTGAGTTCTGGGTTGACATTTAAAACCACCTCAGATACCTAGTAAGACAGTAAAATAGGGACTTTTAATACTAAACACACTATAATGACACATGATACTATCCATGTTATCTAGATACAGAAGGAGTAGAAGAAGCTTCTCTAAGACGTGTGCTTTCTTGCAGTTCATGATAAATATGGGGTTGGAGTGGGGGATTGAAGAAAGATAGAGGGAAAATTTGTTTTGAAATGCCCTTTTCAGAGAAGTTGCCCCTACAGTCAAAACATTTTATCAGTTTGCCAATATTTAGATATTACAGAGGAATTCAGAGCAATCTAAACTTAAAAAAAAAAAAAAAGGAAAAGGAAAAAAGACTAAATATTAAAAAAACCCCCACAAACAAGCAAACAAACAAACAAAACTTTAAAAATCCTAAAACAATATCTCTACTATTTTTGTTAACTGATGTTGCCACTCCCATCCTGAAATAACAGGTTTCTGTGGCTACAGCTGAGGGGAGATCTGTGCAATTCAGATGCATCTGCTTTTGCTAAGCAGCAGAGCAGGTTCATGTTTCTTTGCAACTTCACTGTGAACTTTAATCTTCGTGTTCATGTATGTCTGCTTAAATACCATCAAGGCTTTCACCCTATGCTCCTTATGACTGCCTTCCTATTAAATCTGGCATTTCACTGTTGTTTCAAAGAGATCGAATAGAGATTGTCTCATACATAGCTTGAACCTTTGATATTTTCATCCAAGTGTGCTTAAGGAACATCACTGTATAGTTACAGAAACATTCTATGCAACAAACATCCCATAAGAAAGAAACAAACTCTTGAATCAAAGTATTTTATTCTCTGAATAAGTGTATTACTTTTAATACTTTATTTTTCTTGTTAACTTAGATGGTTTGCAATCATATCTCATTTCAGCAGAAATGATTATTTAGAGGAGCTGGTCATTCCTGACAGCAAAATAATATTTTATGTAGTCCTTTGTAGAATTCTTTAATCTCTACTCTCTCCCAAAGAGAAATAAACAAAATCATTCAGGTCCAGCTGCATGAATTTCAGTTCATCAGAAAGGTTAGAAGGAAAGTAATATCTTATCAATTGGAAATGGCATTAAAAAGTCAGAGAAAAATACAATGAATCATCCAGGCAGCTACACTGAGAGTGTAAATGAAAGATTAATAGTTCATATGTTTCTCATTGTGGTACATTGACACCTTTGACCAAGGGGAGGGAAAATATCCTTTTGTTAGAGTTAGTGATTTCTCAGTCAGACTGCTGCACTAGATTCTTAAGAGGGTTAGCAATCAAAGAGAGATCAAGACCTACATTTTCCTAAAGTCTGCTATGCAATCACTTTCATAGTGCAAAAAAAGTCTAAAGGAGCAATTACATGTCTAAATTCTTTTATGCACATTATCACAGGCTTTCTGTTTTAAAACAGCAGTTCCATGGAATTATTGGCATGGTTTTACTAGGAGAAATATTGTTGCATATGAGATTTTGCACTACATAATCATAGAATTCATTTTGGTTTTGCCTGTTTATAGGTTTTATTTTACTTTAATAGGTCTGGTTATGGATGTGGAGTAGGGTAACACATCTTTTAAATCTCTGAGAGTCAGATTAATTCAGGGCACTTCAGATGGATGTTTTCTTGTTTCAGTTTTACAAGGTAAGGTGCTGATATTGTAAAAGTAGTGTGTAAACAAGCTGTATTACACTTGTCTGAGCCATCAGGGCATGCTCCTGTGCATGTAGGAGTGTCACTGTGTCCTCCCCTCTTTGCCAGTGGTGATGTACCAAACCCCTCCTGAGCACCCCTGGGGCTGCAGCACAGGTGAGCTCTGTTCCAAACATGACCTGTCCTGGGAGACACCTTTTGGATCAGAGCTGATGGATTCCTCCCTGCTGAGGTGGTCTAAAGATAGTGAGGGTAAAACAGACTCCTGGTGACCCTGAGGGACTGGGCACAGGCCTGTGGTGGAGCACACCTGGACCCTGTCCCTGATGCTACACTGCAAAAGGGTCACTGTGTGATTGCAATTCCCATTCCTCTCTCTCTTCATCACCCAGGAAATGCAGCACCAGGTTCTGCAGTGAAGGTGAAATGGAAAAATGGGCCAGAACTGTACAAAGTCATTTTGCGACCAAATCTTGATGTTGGGTACAGAACTAAATAAAAGAAACCCCTCTGTGACCCTAACCTCTGTCTGTATCTGCAGATCTGAGAATTTTCCTCTAAATGATGATTCATTCCTCTGTAATGATATTCCCTTTGTGGAGTGTCAATATGTAATTAGAGGTGTGTGCTATAGATCACTATGTTGGTCTCACAACAAAATATGAAGTTTCAGAGCCAGTCCCATAAATCAGTAAAGCACCATTAAAAGCAATACACCCATAATGATCTGATCTTCTTGTGCATCCTAATTTCATGATTTCCTTCTTTTCATGCAAATTACTATTTTCTGAACTCAGATAACTTGTTTTTCTAAATTTATCCTCCACAATGCTAGTTTTTGTAGAAATAAATAATTGTAGAGAATAGCTATAGTTAACAATAGAAAGTTTAAACATGAAATTTTGTGCCATACTGCAAAAAAAGCAGCTGATATGATATTCTGCTCTAATTAAAGTATATTAATTATGGGAACAGATTTATTCAAATTATGTTTCCTATGTGTAAGTGCAATATATAACAGATTTTTGAATACTTATGCAAGCATGGAAGAAAGATAATTGAAATCCCTCACCTTATGTTTCAGTTAGTTAGTCAATTTCCATTTCCTAATGCCATATATGAAACACTATGTTCCAAATAAAGAGCTAAGTGAAATATCTGACTTACAGATTTTAATCCAGAAGAACGATTTCAACACTGTGAATCCAACAGGAAAAATGGATTTTGGTATCCCTGTTTTCTTATTTGGGAGATTTCCAGAGAAAGTGAACTGAAAGGAAATTTTAAAAGAAAGCTTTAGTCACTTGTACTGCCTTGGGCGCTGTCTCCATTTAAGGGTGCTCTGTTTTGTGTGTGTGGATGATGTGATCAGGAAGCTGGATAGTGATAGTATCAAGATAGATAATTTTAGAGCCATAACCCAGTGCTACAGAGCTTGCCTGAAGTAATCCCTCCATGGATGTCAATGGACTTACAGGAAATCAGGTCTCAGTTGCTTAAGCACAGGCAGCTGGTGTCCTTTGGAATGTGCCTGGGTGTCTGAGGCATCCAACAGTCCTGCTCACTACCATGACTTTCAGGTGTGACAGCTGAATCTGGACTGGTGGGATCCCCTCAGGCACAGCAAACAGCACTAAGTGCCTCTGTGTGGGCAAATGAATTGAGCCTCCAGGGCTGAATTCATTTTCCCTGAGTAAACTTACACAATGTATATTTCTGCATCCAGGTTAGTTTTCTTATTGAACGTTTACAGGCAGGAATAGATACGGTGAATTTGATTTATTTCAAGTGTTTACATTGGGATGAGATGTCCCCAGTTCTCTCCTCTGCTGCTAAAAATATTTCAGAAAATTCAGATATTGGCATCTTCACTGCAGATACCTTGGTTTTATGCAGTGCTCTAAATAAAAACATTAAAGAATATCTCATTATGTAGTAGATCATGTTAGAGCCCATTTCATAACCTTTCATCTGTTTACTCTGCAGATCTACCTGCTTCAATGCTTAATGCCCCATAAGCCTTACAAATCTAATTGAACAAAAAAGAAACTTTGTGGCAAAATCAGACTTTTGATACCGTCCTTTTGACCAGTACCTAGCCTGTATATGCATTTCTCCTCTGATAATTAGTTGCAGTCCACCGCAGGAAGAAGGCTCTTGTGATTTTGTTATTTCACGTCTTCCTGCCTCTGGCTGAGAAGAAGAAAGTGGTACTGGTACCATAAGACATTAATTTAAGGCAGTAAGAAGGTAATTGGAATCTTTCCACTACCTTTAATGAACTTTGGACTGGAATCATAGAAAAAAAGTCTCAGCAAACACCTTTCACTGAGAAAGTGGCTTGCTGAAATAAGTCATGCAAGACTGATCAATGGTTTCACACTGCTCACAACACCTTGTGTGCCTTCATGTTTCTCACTATGATGCAATCTCTTCACACTCTTCCATGGCTATGGGGGATTTGGCTGTGTTTTGATTCTATTTGAATTGTGAATCCTCACTTCTCTGAAGTAAAGGTCTGCTGTGGGCTGGCCTTGGCCAGCAGCCACAAACCCACACAGCCACTTGATCACTCCCCTCTCCCTCCCGCCTCCCCATAGGATGGGGGAGAGATTAAAAACAAAAGTGAGAAAACTTGTGGGTCGAGGTAATGACAGTTTAATAAGTGAAGGATGGGTTTATAAAAAAAAAATAAAAAATAGAGTGCCCACCTGTCATCCCCTTCTTCCTCTGCCCCAGGTTTTATTGCTGAGCATGGTGTTATGTGGTATGGAAAAGACCTTTGGAGACCTTTGCTCATCCCCACCCTATTCCCTGCATGAGCAGAGTGAGGAAAGAAAGAAATCCTTGCCATTGAGCAGGCTCTGCTCAGGAATACCCAGAACACTGTTGTGTCATAGTAGTGAACCATTCAGACCCAGTGGCTAAATTTTGCCCTAAACCAGCTGTTTTCAAACCAAAATAGAAAGCATCATTGCCAAGAGGCAGTATAGCAGATTTTTTCATTCTGGTTTCTTTCCTTCACTATGAGCCACTACTGTGCAGCCACAAACCTCGGGAAGGTTTACTGACAAACTTTATGCAGAAACTTTGTCCAGGCACAGATGGACACACAGACACCCACCCCTCCACCAACACTGCCCAACTTCCACAGTCTTCCAGGAAGAAGAATGTCCAGGCCCTGAACTCCTCCTGGAAGAGATATTGGAAGAACTGAAGTTATAAAAATGTGTACATGGGCCTCCAGCTCTGACAGACCAGGGCTGCACATTACAACCATGGACAATTGATCACCCACACACTGCTGGAGCCATGGGTGGTGATCTCTTCCTATCTCTTCTTCTATCTCTCTTTCTCTGTTTTTCTCTTTCCAATTTTCCTCTCTTAGGGTGATCATACACTCTAGAACATCTATACACCCCTTTTCCAATCTGTTATTTTTTTTCTCAGTTCAGTTGTTCTAATAAAATTCATTTTTATATAAGTGATTTAGTGTTATTTTGCTGTAATCCAACTCAAAGTGTCACGTAGCAATGAACCTGGTTGCTCTGCCTCAGAGGCAGATGGCTGCAGTCATCAGCACTGTTTTAGCCACAAATCCAAACTGCAGCTGCACATGGGTCCAAAGTCTTTGCCTTCTTGGGGGCAAGACAAAGTCAGGAGTACTGGAGAACAGCAGGATTTATCTATTCTACCAGCTATTGAGGGCTGGGCACAGAAATGGGCTGAAAGGGTGAGAGCTGAGGAGCAGTTCCAGAATGAGAGTGAACATCTCATCTGTCTGTGGCTCCCAAAGAATCTCTGCTGTGTTATTAAGAGCTAATTGTTGATTTGCTGCATGAATGGTCTAAAACGAAAAAACAGTTGGATATTATTCTTTGTCACTTCAGATCAGATTCCCAAGGGTAGAATGAAGGTTACATTGGACTATTTTCAGCTTTTCCTTTTTGTGACCCTACCAAAGCCACAGCATGAGTTTCACTTTAAAGAGAACACAAAAATAAATATATATTACATATTTAAATGCAAAGACCTTTCATTGTGCAGTCTAAGCCTTTTACCAGGCAACAAGAATTTTTCTGCTTGTGTTGTATTTGTTGGATCCTGCCCCTCTTTAATTGCATCCTTTCCTTCCTGCTCCAAATAGACCGAGATCATCACTACATTTTACTGAACTTTTGCCAAGAGAAATGCTGGTTTTTTTATGGGAAGCATTGGAAACATCTCAAAATACAGGGTTTGGAGCAGAACCCTCAGCTTTTGCATTGGTTTAGCAATTTTTTTCCCCCTGAAAACTGTCATATTGGCACACAAAGTATCTCTGTGTTTGTGTGGAACAGACATCCAATTAGTAACAAGCTGGTGCTTAGTCCATCAATAGCTGAAATGTTTTGTTTGGACGCTCTGCCCTGGGTTTTGGTTGGGGGTTTTGTTTCTTTTCTTTCAGTTGAAGAAGCTATTGTTATCACACCATGTAAACAACAGTAGTGCCAATTGTCCTAAATATCATTTGCTTGCAGCCTCACTGGCACCTATATAATTATTGTCTCCTTTCATTTAAGCTACATTCTGTAGGAACATTTTGTACTTAAGACCAAAGAGAACACTTCAAAACATTTTTTATCATTTATAAAAAGAGTCTTAGAAAAGGATCAAGGCATCTGAATGAATCTCTCATTTAATATATAGTTAATTATATTAATAAGAAAGGTTGTGCATGAAAATATTGGATACAGCCAGCAGGTTTGTACAGTATAACCAGTATTTGAAGATACAGGGGTTCCATATTGATACTCCAGCTTTTTCTTTTGGATTGAGAAATTAACTGAAACTATACATTGCATTTTACTAGATTTTACTTTGCCATTACTTGCCTGATGACAGCAAGTCAGAGGATGTAACTGGAATCTGGTGTGAATGAGTTTTTGGCCAGTGTTTCTCATTATGCACACTGAGCCAAAATGCTCTACTCAAACATTGCTGTATTTTGGTGCATTTCAAATCCCCATTGCTGTGCTCATTTTAACATGTCCCTATCTTTAGGGACTTCTGTGAGCTCAATGTAGGTGAAAACCAACAATTGTGTTTGTGTGTTGGAACCCTGGGCACTGAGAATTTTAGACTTTCTGTGCTGACAGGCACTGACCCCCGAGAAAACATTACATTTGACCTGAGGCCGTGGAAAAGGCTTCCAAAATTGAGTGATAGCTCTGGGATTGTGGGAGTGTAGTTTGCATAGAAGTGTGTAATATCACATGGTAGAAAACTCAGACTTTAAGGTTTTAGACTATAGTAATATATATAAAGCAAGATGGAGGATTTAGGATGTAGGCTAGTCCTTCTTTTTCAACTTCTTCTTCATGGGTTTGGGTGGTATCTTGTAATTGGGTAGAAAAATCCGCATTGTGGGCCATGGATGGTTGGTTATTGGGTTAAAAGTAAAAAATAATGCAGGTGTCATTTCATAATTGGATGGTTTGTTCTTAAAAGACCTTGTAGAGAGATAGATTTTCTACTTTGTTATCTAGAACTCACAACTTGTGAGACTGTACTGTAGATATCTGAGTCCGAACACAAAAAGCGTCTCTTGAGCATTTAATGCTGGCTCTAACAGAAAGGAAGACAAAACCCCCACATTTGTGGACATGTAAATACCTAAAGTGGTTAACAGCTGTTCTCTGTAATGTCAGATGTTGGGTGACAATTTGAGGACAACCACAGTTCCTCCTGCCTGCCCCAGCCTGTGTGATTTGTGATGGGAGACCTCCCTGCTGACACGGGGTCACCATGGCTGTGGAGTGCTGGGAGGAGGTGGTAAAGTCCCTTAAAGTGCTACAGGTACACAAACAGGAGAAGGTGATGGAACCAATAAGTCTTTTGTCTCAGGGCATTGTCATCTGAACACCAGATTAACGTGACAAGGTTTCATTGCATTTTGCTGAAGCAAATCCCCATCAGGCTTTGCTGAGTCCTTGGAACATGACCCTTTTCCAAGCACCTCTCTATTCTTGGGAAAATATTTCTATTTTGTCCTTTTTTTTCTCTAAGTTGCCTGTGCATTTGTCACGAGACACCTAGGCTGAGGCACAATTATGGAGCAGAATTCCAACACATACACCTGAAATATGAAAATTGCTCTCTATCCCTCACTAATGAAGAAACAGCAGATGAGAAATAAAACTATAAATGAAGGAAAAAAACTATGCAACTTATTATTAAGAAAGTAAAGAATTTATAGATGACAATTTAGTCCATAGAAAATATTGAAGATTCACCAGCTTGGGCCAGGAGGAGTAGCAAATTGTAATCCTTAATGTGAAAGAATTATTACCACATTCATCTAAGGTATTGATGAAGTAAAACTAAGAAAATAAGAAGCAAAGGAAAATACAAATAACTATTTTTATCTTAAGAAATAAGACAACACATGGTGAAACCATTTACTTCACTGTATTCCTTCTCTCCTTCAGTTTTTTGTATAC
>VXBB01021309.1:7336-17347 GCA_013399915.1 Illadopsis cleaveri
GGTTGGGATTCTTTAATAACTTTTTACAAATATTAAACCCAACAGAAATGCTTCCATTACAGTCTTGCACATGGCTTAGTTCCAGGAAATGGAACCTGCTGGGAATTGATTTTTTTTTCTCTGAAATTTCCAAGTGATGGAAATTGCTTGAGAACAGGAGTGGCTAACGCTAAAATAAAACTGAAACTCTGTCTGATAGTCACTGCCTTCAGTATGAGAAAATTTCTTTCAACCTCAAGTAAGGGAGTTTCAGGTAAACAAGAAATATAGGATTGGACAGGAACTGCCTTCCCTGATTTCACAATCCAAATTGCATAAAGTGAAGGAAAAAAAGAAGTATTAGAAGTAAAGTGTAATTTAAAGATTGGATTTTCAAAAGCACATTACCCAAACCTGCACATTCATTTTATCTGGAGGGAAGAAGGCACGCCATCTGATAGCAATGATTAATCCAAAGGAGGCCCAGACTTGTTCTCTTCATTTAAGAGGAAAAATTACATATTCTGTGAGGAGGTGAAAACAGCTGTACTGACTGAGATACCTGTGGCTCTTCTAGAGACTGCAGAACACGGCTCTCCATCTCCCATGTGTGTTAATATTTGAGGTTTTTTCAAAGACATAAAAGTAAGTTTAGGTCTGAAATATCCAAAGTGTATTGGAGACGCACTTTTTTTTTCATTTTATGATTTTTGAGGGTTTGCTGACCTAATGTAATGACACAAAGTCAAACCACCCAACACCACATATGGAATAGAGGAGAAAACTGATTTACAGCAGAGAGGAAAAGTTCAGTGTAATGGATCCTGTACTAACTGTGCCTTCAAGTTCAGAGAAAGATCTTAGATATTGAAGTGTATCAATTACAATCAGCAAAATTAAAAAGGTTTTTGCTTGCTGGTCCTAGTGAGGGTACTTAATTGTGACCTGGTACCAATGCTTTCCAACACTCACAGAGACAGGGAAGAGCACTTTACAAAGAATTAAAGGATGACTTTATAGCCATTGTTTAAAACCATAATTAACACGGTGTTTAAAGCAAAAATGAGACAATTACCACCTCCTAAAGCCCTTAAGAAATCCGAGCAGCATATCTCCTGCCAGACTTTCTGATATCACAGGCACCATAAACAGAGCTTTGCAAGAACCATCCCATTCACAGCCCCGACAGCTATTGTCCTTAGGTGCTAAGTATTATTATCATTATCATTACTGTTACCCTCTCTGTTCATGGTGATGTGCTAGGAAGCACATCAGCAGCTCGGGTCTCTCAAGATCTTTCTGACTCCTGCAAAGAGTAGCCTCACCTCCAAAGAGTGTCTGTCAGTGGGAGTGCAGAGCTCTCAGGGCTGCTCCACCAGCAATCGGTCCGATGGGAAGATCTCAGGATCCTGGGATGGTTCGGGTTGGAAGGGATTTTAAAGCCCATCCAGTCCCACCCCCTGCCATGGGCAGGGACACCTTCCACTAGATCAGGTTTCTCCAAGCCCCATCCAACCTGACCTTGGACACTTCCTATGATAAAAAAGACAGACAGCAAGGTCTCGGCTTCTTGGGTCACAGCTAGAAACATCACGACACGTTGTCCCCATCCCTCTGGCAAGCCCTAAGTTGTGTCTCAGTGCATCATCTCCTTTTGTCTCACATCTGTCTGCACAACAGCAGGTCGGGTAAATTGGTACTGCTCTGCAAGTGCCTTTAGTCCAGACTAGTCAAACTATTCTGCAACATATTCATTACAGAAAAATGTGGTAAATTAGATTAGTAAAGCCAGAAAGCTCTCTTAATTGCTTTGACTTACCCAGAACGCAAAACTACTCAGAGTCTCAGAAGAAAGGATTCATTTTCTGTACATCTGAACTATTTTAAGTGCTACCTCCCTGGCTACAGAGTCCTGCTGCAACTCACACCCTCAGTCCCCATCAACACTGGCTGGGAGGGACCCCTGGGATAAAGGATGTGAGCCTTGCCACAGCTCCAGAGCATCTTGCAGTTGAACAAAGGGAAATATGTGGCAATATGTATAAAATCACAGAATTGTTTAGGTTACAAAAGCCCTTTGAGATCACTGAGACCAACTATAGCCCCGGCACTGCCCAGGCCACCCCTATCCCCCGTCCCTAAGTGCCACATCCACATNTTACAGAACACACAACTCCTCAGTCTCTGGTGCTGCCCTGCTCAGACCCTGCCAGTCTCAGCCTCGGGGGGGATCCCTGGCCCTGGGGATTCCCTGACGGGTCTTCCTCTTCCTCATCATCCTCCTCTTTCTCCTCTTCCTGCCACCCTTCACCCTTGGCAGCCCCACCCACTGCCACCTCCACGCTGCCACATCCTGTGCCCACTCTGCTCCAGAAGACCTTTTTTCACCTGGGCCAGACCTGTTCCTCAGTTTACCCAGCTCTGACTGTGCTTACTATCAGGTTATTACCTCTTTGTGTTATTACCCCAGGGTAGATCAGCTACTGGCAGTCAGGAGGTGCAGTTACTCCCCTCCCAGACTCCAAAGGGCACTTCTGCAAGGCAGAACTAATTTTTTTTTATTCACAGTTAACACGTAATCCATGGTCTATCTGAAAACTAAACCGAGAAACAGCTAAGAGGGAGGAAACCATGTAACAAACCTAACTTCTATCTCCCTACCCCCCAAAAAAGAGAAGAAAGTCTGTCATTAGATGACTTGGTGTTAAAGGAATGCTGTAATGTACAGAAATCCCATGCCATTATACATGTCCCTGAGGGCAGTGTGGATTTCTGTTCCAGCATCTGCAAAGACACTTCATCTCTGCTCACCAGCCTGGATAGGAAAGAACTCAGTGCCTCATAAACTGTTTGACACTGATGGAAAACATTTATTTCACTATTGGCACTTGCCTGGCTGGACCATGCATTAGATGGCATTCACCTCACACGTATTTTGATAGTAGAAAGCTAGATTTCTGGTCTAATATTTTCTTAGTATCTCCTGAGGGTCTCTGAGAGGAGAAAGACCCCTTCAGAGTACAATTCCTTCTCCTGGACACCCATTGCAGTGTGGGTGATACACCCATGTAGGAAGCCTGCTCACCCCATCCCAGGAGGAGCCCAGGGAGCTGGGTGGTCCAGGTGGGACACGGGGTAGGGCAGGGGTGAGGGATGCACTGCAGCTCAGACAGGTTTGTTTTGGGGATCGCAGCTTTGGGACCCAACAAACGAGTGCATCCTGGGAGGTCTGCAGCTGCTCAGGAGAGATGGTGCCACTGCCCAGCTGGGAGCAGCTGTTTTCATGGAGTCAGAATGGTTTGGGTTGGAAAGGACCTTGAAGATCATCCCATTCCCCCCCCTGCCATGGACCTTGAAAATTATCACATTCCACCCCCTGCTGTGGGTTGGCACATCTTCCACCANGTCTGGGTTGTGCCCAGCCCATATTTCTGGCTACAGCTGCCAATGAGTGTCTGCAGGCAGTCACAAAGCAGCCATTTCACTAAAAAAGTGAGTACATGACCCCATTTGATAGAATACAAAGAATGATGTGCCATTTCACCACATAACCCTTCCAAGCTCTGAGCCCCTGGCAGCTGAAGAAATTGGGATGTCGTCTTGCAAAGACCTGTGTCCCCTTGCCATGTCCCTCTCTGTGGGTGCAAGTCCCAGGAATCCTGACTCCTTGTCTCCTGACAACTGGGTTTTTTTTGTTTTTTTTTTTTCCAGTGGCAGGGGTATTGCAAAAGGTCTGCACTTTTCTTCCTTTCTGGTTCAAGAGGTTTATTGATAGGAATAGAGGAGGCTGTGAATTGTAGAGGTTGAAGGGATTGAGCTGTAGAGGGGAGGTAAAGAACACCAGAAATACAATGACAGTCAATGCTCGAACTCCAGAAACCCTAGGAGACCCGTTTCCTTCTTTTTACAGATTTGGGAGGCAAAGTTTCCTGCCTGGAAGCAATTTCCTGTGCCCCACTGTCTTTCATGTCTGCCTGCTCCCTCTCTGCCACCGTCCCCATCATTTGTCTGGAGATAAATCTGTCAGTCCCACTCAGGTGGCCGGGTGAGCCATGGTGGCTTTGTGCTGGCAGGCATCTCTGGGAGTCACCAGCCCCATGTCTGATCTCAGACGATTACACAAGTGTTTGAAACCCTTTATGATTCCCCATTGCTTCCTCTTCCCGATTTCTACTTCCCTCTTCCTGCAGCTAATTGAGCGTTGCTCACCCAGAGCTGAACTTTCCGAACCAAACCAACGCATCCTTAATATTCAAATTACTGTGCTGCAGGTAGCAGGGAGCTCCATATGGCACCGAGAAACCCACACCTGTGGACCCACGGCACAGCCTGACACGGCAGGTGTAGAGGTGAGGGTGAATGCTGTGCCCCAAGGACACGAGAGGGAGGATTGCCCTTGAGAGGAAAATAACTTGCGTCAGCCAGAACACCCAGTGCTTGGGGCTCAGAGCTGCAGGGTCATTAATAAACACAGACAGAGGGAGAGACAGAGAGAGGGTCGAGAAAGATCATACATCTGCATTACAGCCCGTCATCATATGCATTATAACCCTAGCACAAACTCTTATATATGAAATAGCCCCCCAACAGCCTCCCTGGGAAATAAAGTGTGGCCTGCTAGAAGGAAAATATTCAATAAAAAGGTCATTTTTGTGAACCAGGCTTTGGAAATAGAAAGGCACTTTTCCATCACGGGGTACAGCACACTGAAGAACACACACAGGGGGCAATAAAAGCCAAATTAAATTATTTTGTTATGTGCTCGATAATGGTATTAGGACCACGCTTGCACTTCTATGTGTACCTAAGTGAGATGTCCCTTCTTTGTAGTTCCCCAACACGTCTTCTTGAGCCAGCTTTTGTAAAATGATATTTCTATATTTACTTAAGCATCTATTTAAAGAGGAACCCCTCACAATTACTCACCACACAGATAGATGACTCTGTTTGGCTGTGTTTATTTAGTTTCTATTAGTGATTGGCAAAAAGTCTATTGTGGCTTCAAAGCAGATATAGATGAATGACCCGTTGATCATAAAATAAAGTATGATGATCCCTTCTAGGCCTTGTGGAAAATGGCATGTAGAGGGGACACGTATCATTATCTCATCCTGCCACTTTGTGATATAATATACAATCCAGGCCTTCTGGTAGGTTTGGCACAAAAGAAGGTGTACACACAGTGTTGGCAGTCTAAGGTACAGAATAATGAGAGCAATTCAAGGGAAACTATTAGCTTCAAAACATGAGTTCATTTGTCACTGCAGGTGAGACATCTTTCTACAAGTCCTCTGTCAGTGATGACGGACAAAATATGAGCCATCAGAATGTTAATCTCAAATTTTTGGCTTGCTGTTACCTGCTGGTGCATGGTTCATCCTCTGGGAACTCAAGCACAGGCTGTCCTTTGCTCAGCTTCACACATCCAGAGCTGGATCCTGGAGTGGCGTGGATGACACAGACAGGGCAGCATCTGGACTGTGATCAAAGGACATATGAAAATTTACTGTTTGCCATCAGGTATTCCACTGCCCCGAGTAGCTCTGCTCATGGGGAGTTTGCAGAGTGCCTGATCTGTCCTTTTTTTGCTTTGGTCATTGGAGCAAACACTTATCAAGCCTGGCTCCAGGTGAACAGTTCTTAATTAAAACTTTTTCAGCAGATTTAGCCTTCCAGGTGAGGTTGGTTTGGGCAGAAATTGGTGTTGTCTGTGCTCAGAGGAGTTAGCAGTGCATGGAACCCAGACACTTCTTGCTCAGGAAATACATCAGGTACTGCCTTCTGAACCCTTCCTCCTGTGTAGGTCAAACCCCTCTCCCAAGTGGCATGGGCTAGAAGTGCAGGAGCATCTGTCTGTGCTGGAAATCAAAGTTCTCACTACTGGGAGGATATTTTTGCTGATGCTCATTATCCCTGCCAGTCAAACCTCAAGTCTGACCAGCTGACCATCTCCTTTTCACTTCCAAGGTGTTGGTCCATGGCCCTCTGTTGTCATGCCCACCCAGCTGTGTGCTGAGCCACCCATGGAGCAGGAACTGCTGCCTCTTGAGGGAGAAAAAATCCTCCAGGATTGTGAGGGTGCTAATGCTGATGGATCAAAAATAACACCAGTTGTGGTTTTCTTGTGAATTTTCAAAGTGTTATGGGTGAGATGAAGATAGAAACAGAGGACTGAGTGCTCGTTCTGTAGCTCCATACTTTGAGAAAAGCTGTGCAAATCTAGTATACACAGTCAAAGCAAGTGTCCAGTGGGATTATTTAAAATGAGATGACAAAATAACCTAAAGAAGTTTTAATAGACCTGGAAACACGGCTTGTTCCTGTGGGAGGTAGAGCATTCCCAATTTTTACTGATATCAAGGAGAGCTTGAAAGTACTTTAAACTTTTGTTGTGGCTACAACACCTTTAAACATTGGACACATTTAAAGATAATGCCCGGATATTTGGGTTTGGTCTGTGCAACAACACAAGCACCTTGTTTTCCTCATGGTGACTTTGCTGAAGGATGAATAATCATGGGCCTGCTGTGAGGAAAGTGAGCAGCAAAGGGGACAGATCCTGGGGAGAAAGTCCAGGGAAGAAAGAGGAGCACCCCAGTTTCAGTCCCAGTGCATACCTTGTGCATAGGACATGGACTTAAGGACTTTAACAAAAGAGAAACCAATCCAAAATGTTTTCAGGTGATCATATGTCATTGTAGGATATGCACAACAAACAGACCCTTTCTGCACTTCCTTGTGGGCAAGCTTGTTTTGGACAGGGTCACCTGAGGAGCTGGGGTGACCCCAGCTTTTTTTTGGCCCCAGACTCCCAGTCTAGGCTGCAGGATATTCTTATTTTAAATTGAGAAATACCCTTCTGTATCATGCTGGCACTCTTGTTAACTTTTACCCCAGATCTGTGGTTTCTTTCCTCTGAGGTGTTGTGTGCTATTGAAGACACACATATGTATGTTAATGAGTATACTGCTGCTGTCAGTCACAATATATCCTTTCCTTACACTCACCAAGAAAACTCCTGGTAGACCCTGGCTTTGCTGAAGGCCGTTCTTCTCCACTTGGAACTTACTGACGTTACACAGTTAGATGCTGGAGGAGTTTTGTTGTTTATCCTTGCCTTTTGATGCTGCTGCTGTCTGAAGGTTATCTGCTGCAGTGATTTCATAACCCTTTTGAGTCTCTTTCATATCTTCAAAAGGCAGGAAACAGGGTTTTTTAGCTATTCAAGAGCCACTCGTCTGCAGGTAAAGAATTTAACAGCTTGTGGGAGTGCTACTTACTGCCAGCAATAATGTGATTGATCTTTCCTGGAACTGAAAAAATGATTCTTAGAAGTGACATTGTGAAAGGCAAAAATTGAGATATTTTCTTTCACTTTTCTACTAGGAACACTTAATACAAGAAAATAAATACCTAGTATTGAAGGCTGACCCGTCTCCTTGCATTTCCATGGCAGAACTGAATTGTTAACTTTTTGGGGGGCATTGATGGTTTTATTTGCTTTAAGATTTGGAATAGAAAAGGAACAGCTTGCTCAAGGACTTTCCAATTTAGATGTTTTTTTCAGTAGAAAAGGAAACATGTTTGCAGTTAACTTCATTTTCTTTTTTGGGCACAGGAGGATTTAATAGCAAAACCCAAACTGCATGCACTATTGTATGACATACGTATCCAGATGGTTAGGCTGGCTTATCTTTATTCAGAGATTTGTATGTACTGAGCCCCAGTACATGATTTTGGTGTGTTTTTCATTCAGAGCTACCTGACGAGCCCTTCTTGTGTAAGCACTTGCAGCTATTCATCTCGGGCTCCAGGGGCTGCGCTGTTTTGTCTCAAGTCTGTGGTGCTGTCTTCCCACGCCAGGCACAAAAAAATAGGCAGAAAAAAACAGTTAAAGTGTTGCAAAGTACTAAATGAAACAATATCCGTAGTTTTGACTGCGGAGAAACACAACTTTGAGCGACCTGGTCTAGAGGGAAGTGTCCTGGCCACTGGCAGTGATGACATTAAGATCTCTTTCCAGTCTAAGCAGTCTGGAACTCAAATTATCACACAGAGCACTTGAATAAGTTGCTGGACTGGCTTCTGGTGTCCCACACCGAAATGTTTTTGATTCTGCAGTTGGTTTTGTCTGGAAAAGGACTACCCAATGTCCCATCTTCCCACACTTTGGAAAGACAAATAAATACCTTTTGTAGGCCAGAAGCATCTTTATGGCTCAACACATCTACCTACCACACATGGAATATGGCCTTTGCCTCAAGAAGAAATTCATGGAGGTGGGAGCTCACTTGGAGGGGAGTTTTATTCCAAGAGATCTTCCTAGCACACTGTCCCTGAAGAAAAGGGAAACCATGTTTCCTGTCCCTCTGAGAGCTGGGTGACTTCACCAGCTTCTTGCCAAGCCTCAGTTCTCATTTAGTTTCCCAAGAGGAAATGAGACTTCCTATTATCTTGGTCTGATGCTCTCATCGGCCTGAAAATTATGATGTGAAAATATTTACTAAGGATTTTCTTCTGCCTAAAACAAATAATAAAAAAATAAAATGAATTGCACAAAATCACAGAGCGGTTTGTGTTGGAACTTTAAGCTCATCCTGTTCCAGCCCCTGCCATGGGCAGGGACACCTTCCACTGTCCCAGGCTGCTCCAAGCCCTGTCCAACCTGGCCTGGGACACTGCCAGCGATCCAGGGGCAGCCACAGCTGCTCTGGGCACCCTGTGCCAGGGCCTGCCCACCCTCCCCGCCAGCAATTCCTGCCCAAGATCCCATCTGGCCCTGCCCTCTGGCACTGGGAAGCCATTGCCTGTGTCCTGTCCCTGCAGGCCTTGTCCCCAGTCCCTGGGCAGCTCTCCTGGAGCCCCTGGAGGCCTGGCAGGGGCTGGCAGCTCTCCCTGGAGCCTTCTCTTGTGCAGCTGAACAGCCCCAGGTGTCCCAGGCTGGCTCCAGAGCAGAGGGGCTCCAGCCCTGGCAGCATCTCCGTGGCCCTTTATTTATGTTGTTGTTCTTGCTGGTTGTTTGTTTTGGGGTGTTCAGCCTGGATTTGCTCCCACTTCCCAATGTGTCCCAGCTCCTGTCAATAGTTTGGAATGATGCCAAAGAGCCCCTAGCAGGAGCTCTGCAGGGCCAGCACTCCCTGGCACAGCTTTTTCCAGCAGTTCTCCACCACCCCCTGGTCTGCACATCGAAGCACGGGGAATATCTGTGCATGTAAATGTTTGTTTTAGCAAGTATGGCTAGGTGATATTTTTAGTAGTGGTAGTAGTAGTAGTTCCATGTGAAAGCCTGTAGTTCATCAGCCTTTTCGGCCGTGTATCTTATCTCGGAAATGTAAGCGTCTGCCGGGGGATATTGTACAATGTTGCCTTCATCACCCAGCACTTAATCTACACGCTATTTATTTACTTTAGTAACTAGAGGAAGCAAAAAACCTCTGCATGTGTCGCTTCAAGTAACTGAATTTGTGTGACAAAGTGACAAGGCATCACTCTGTTTGGACTCTTTTTATCCTTCTTAAAAAACATATAACTTAAAAAAAAAAAAAAAAAAAANGAAGGCAAGAGAGCTGATTTTTGGGAGGGTGAGCTGCAGATCCTAGAGAGACTCAGTGTAATCCTATAAGGATTTTATTCCCATTAGCTTGGAGAGCAAGATAATTTGCATTTACTCTGACGTGGCAAGCAAAAAGCCTGGGCCCCCACACCCACACTGGTCATCCCTGCACCACCCAGCAGAGCCCCTCGAAGCCCTGAATACTGTGAGATGGCTGCTGAGGTGCACAAAACATTGGTCCTGTTCCTGCCGGTCTGATAAGCTCTGTGCATGCTCCGGGGAGGATTTTAGCAGCAGACAGGGAGGTGCTGTCAGCCTCCTGCCCACAGCAGACCCGGGCTGGGCAGAGCAGAGCAAATGCTCCCTGGAGATGCTCCCCCCAAATCCAGCAGACCTGTACCATGGGTAATGCTTCCCCAGGACACCTCAGTGCTAAACTGCTGCCAAAATGGTGTTGGTTTTTTTTGGTTTTGGTCGTG
>VXBB01021309.1:20510-30559 GCA_013399915.1 Illadopsis cleaveri
AAAAAAAAAAAAAAAAAAATCTCTATTGTAACAAAGGCTAAAAGAACTCCTCACCCAGGAGTTTTGGCCTTTGCTATGCAAAAAATAGCACCAACACTTCAGATTTCTCAAATGTTTTACATTTCTTTTGGAGTTTTGGCATTAAAGGGCAGAAGGGAATATATAGGAAATACATATTTTTCCTACCCATCTCGCAGATAGAGATACTGAGGTTAAAGAGATGTAACTCGCAGGAAGACCACCCAGCCAGCCTGTGGGGGAGCTGGCAGATGAACAAAGCCCTCCTGATTTATTAGCAAGCATCCATCCTAATGTTGATCATTCCTCCAGAGAAGGGGATGGACCATCAATAGCATAGTTAATTCGGGATTTGTTTAATTTTTTTTTGTTTTAATCGGGTCATACTGCACCCCAAAGACTTTTTCATATTTTTCCTTCCAGCACCTGGTGGAGTATGTTGGAAAATCCTGCTGGCCTTTGGTGGCCCCAGGTGCCTGATGGCCTCTGCTCTGCCTCCATCACTTTCCCCTGTCATGCACTTCGCAGCCTTCCTCTGTGAAACAGGGAGTCATTTTGCTGAGCCACGTTTCAAAACAAGGTTGGGATGAGCATCTCCAACTCTTCCCAGAAATCCCTCCCCACCTCCGAGTCATGGGAATGACTTTGGAAAGCCACCAGAGCAAACAATCCCCATCCTCTGCCAGCCATGGCAGCCCTGGCTCCCTGCTGGGTGGCATCAACCCCTCGAGCCTCTGCCCTGTTCTTGGACATAAACCCTTGTCCTTTTGCCAAATCCAGAACTGGGTTATTGTTTCCATCACTGCACCTCTGGAGTTCACTTGTGTTCCTGGAAATCTGTCCTGGATGTGTGAGGCTCTTGAATGTCTTTGGATCATGGCAGCTCCCTGTGAAACACAGCTGGGAATTGGGCCCGATGGGCTCCAGAGGAAAAATCCCAACAAAGGCAGGCCTTGGCAATAGGGCTGGAGCCCCTCTGCTCTGGAGCCAGCCTGGGACACCTGGGGCTCTTCAGCTGCACAAGAGAAGGCTCCAGGGAGAGCTGCCAGCCCCTGCCAGGGCCTCCAGGGGCTCCAGGAGAGCTGCCCAGGCACTGGGGACAAGGCCTGCAGGGACAGGACACAGGCAATGGCTTCCCAGTGCCAGAGGGCAGGGCCAGATGGGATCTTGGGCAGGAATTGCTGGCTGGGAGGGTGGGCAGGCCCTGGCACAGGGTGCCCAGAGCAGCTGTGGCTGCCCCTGGATCCCTGGCAGTGTCCCAGGCCAGGCTGGACAGGGCTTGGAACAACCTGGGATAGTGGAAGGTGTCCCTGCCCATGGCAGGGGGGGGTTGGGATGAGTTTTGGGGTCCTTTTCCACCCAAATAATCCTATGATTCTATGATTATGTGATATACCCACGTGCTTAGACTCTCCTTCCTAAAACAAAAGCTGGAGGCCTTCTCAGGATCCCAGGAAAGTCCAGAACAAGGAGACAGACTGCATGGGAACCACAGATAAGGAGAAAATGGGGACTGGAGGCCTGAGGGGGAGGACAGCTCTGTGTTCAGAGTGTCCTTCAGTTCTGAGTGGCTTTACCAGACAATGCACTGTAAAGGCACTTTTCAGCTTTTACTACAATACAAGCATCAGTGCATGAGAGCAGCAGGCAGAGCACTAAAATGGACCTCATAATTAGACAGCAAAGCATTATATACAGCTTCTTCTTTTCTGAGAATGGCTGGCAAATAAGATCAGGCCAACCACTGTGTGTTCCTAAAATCTGCAAAGCCTTTTCCAGGTATAAAATTTGTGACTTAAGAGTGAGAGTAGGATCATGACATTTGGTTCATACTGGATAATCTGTAAATGACAGGTTAGAATTGCCACGGGATTGGAATGCTGACTATTGTCAGAAACGATTTGCACTAAATACCTTATGAATTAGCTTCTGCATCAGCTCAGCATGTAAAGAAACAGAAATAATCTATTTGTGACTACATGCAATTGAAGAAAAAACCTGAGTCCTGTTCTTTGGGGTAATGTTTTGTGTACCCAAAAAATCCTCCTGATCTCTTTCCAGTCCACGGGGGGCAGGTGGGATGTGCCAAAAGTTACTGCAGGAGAGGTGAACACACGATTCACTCTTTCCTGTTCCATACATCAGCTAATCTGTCGTGCAGTCTTTATTGATTTGGCACCAGCCTTTTCTTTAATGGATTTCTGAGAAGTTTTGCTCTCAGTTGTTTGTGTTCTGAGCTGTTCTGTGGTGCCTGCAGAGCCCCAGCTCCCACTGGTGTGAGTGGTCTCTGCTCTGTGGGGCCTCAGGAAGTCCTGGCTTGGGACAAGGTTTGCAGCTCTCAGTCATTGTGCTGCATTTGATACATCAGCATGTAAGAATGAAAAAGCTGAGCATCAATATATAATTCTGGGGGTTTTTTTTCTTAAAAGAAGTCTCCACCTATCCCATGAAATGCCTCCAATTGAAATGGCAAGCTTGCAGGAAGGCCCAGTGCAGTACTCCTGTGGCTGCTGAGACACTGGAGTCCTTTTCTGACTGTCCCTGACACGACAGCATTTTCTGCCTGATTCAAAAAAGAAATGGGAAATACTTTTTGAATTGAATCCCAGGGAATAAAGCACAGGGCAGGGCTTGGTTTTAAGGGGAAGTTGACTGGCACAGCACATAAACTAATTTTTATTATTGTGGCATAATTCCTCCATCTTCCAGCATGTGAATGGTTTTAATGTGCCTCCAAAGAAGACAAGGATGTCCCCATTTTCCTCATGTGGCTGGCTGTGGTTAAGGAGTGAGGACACAGACCCCTTAACCCACGAAAATTCAAACCACTGGCCCCAGTCCCTGCACAATGTATGTCACTGGCCTTCAGAAACGTCAGTACACAGCCCTGCCATTGGCTTGCATCATTTCAAAGTGTAGCAAAATCAATTTTTGGAGCACCTCTCAGTGTATTGGAGGTGTCTGTGCTCCTTTGAAGGTCTCTTCCAACCCAAGCCATCCCAAGGTTCCATGATTTCAGTGTGTTCCTGTTTTTTTCCTCACTGGTTGGGTTTGCAGAGGTCAGTAAAAACAGTACATAAAGAAAAATGTAACCCTGGTAGCCCACAGCAAACTCTTCCTCCTGGTGCTCTGCAGAACCCACCTTCCCCCTTCTCCTCCCTCCATCTCCCTCCAGGAATTGTGCACCACGTCTGACACAGCCAGCAGGGGACAAGAGGAGGTGGTTTAGTGGTTTGTTGTGGGGCTTGGCTGAGCCTGGGCCCTGGACATCACCCTGGAATGTGTGCCCTTCACCCCTGCCCCAGGGCACCATCCCCGGGCATGAACTCCCAGTGAGAAGGTTGCTAATTCCATCTGATGGGTGTGGAGATCATGTCTGGGTGTCCTGCTGAGCCACAGACCAGAAGGTGAGTTACATTTAATTAGCATTTACTCATCAGTGCCTCAGGTACTCCTTTGGCCTCAAACCCTGCTGTGGGCAGCAAGAACTGCAGAACCCCCAGAAGGGCCTGGCTGCCCTCAGACCTGTCCCCAGCCCAGGGAGGGACTTGTCCAAGGTGACAGGAGGCACAGCAGCATTGCCCCAGCATTAATGGGGACCTGGTTTTGAAACACAAGCTCCAGGTGGTGATGGAATGGCTCAGCCTAGGAGGGGAGCAGGGATGGAAGCTTGCCAAGGATGCAGCCTGCTCCAGCCTCCTACAAAATATAAACCCCTTGTCCCTGGTTAACAAGATCTTGCAGGACAGCAGCTCCTCTGATGCTGCAGCACCCTTGCAGGCCTTTCTAACACAACACCACTTAAACCCAGCAGTTTTCCTTGCCCATATATCATGGAACCATGGAGTGGTTTGGGCTGGAAGGGACCTTTAAAGCCCATCCCATTCCGCCCTCTGCCATGGGCAGGGACACCTTCTACTATCCCAGGTTGCTCCAAGCCCTGTCCAGCCTGGCCTGGGACACTTCCAGGGGTGGAGCAACCACAGCTTCTCTAAGAAACTTGTTACAGGGCCTCACCACCTGCACAGGGAATGATTTCTCCCCGTTATCTACTCTAAACCTACTCTCTGGCAGCGTGAAGCCATTCCCCTTGTCCTGTCACTCCAGGCCCCTGTAAATTGTCTCTCTCCATGTTTTTGGTGGCTGCTTCAGGCACTGGGAGGCCACAGTAAGGCCACCTCAGAGCTTGCCCACTGCAGGCTGAACAATCCCAACTCTCCTAGCCTTTCCTGGTGCTCCATCCCTCTGACCATCTTGATGCTTCCTCTGGACTCTCTCCAGCAGCTCCAGGTCGTTCCTGTGCTGGGATGGAGCAGCTCTGCAGGTGTGGTCTCACCTGAGCACAGGGGCAGAGGGGCAGAATCCCCCCAGAGCTCGTGGACACAAGGATGGGGTCAGCCCAGTCCCTTCCCCAGAGCTTTGGGTTCGAAGGCAACACGAGTTCAGCAGCGCTGCTCCCTCCCCACCGACTGGTTTGAATAAGTTATGGGCTGCAAACCTGGAACATTTGTTCTGGTGAATATTACCGTGCATCCCTGGGTGCTGATGTTTATCTGGCCAGGCCGTTTGAATAATTGGAGAGTACATGCATGAGTTCAAAGCCATCAGCTAAGCTGCTGCCTTCCCCTGCCTTCACCCCTGTGCGTGTCAGGCGAGGCAAGCTCCGCCAGCCTGATGGTTTCTGTTTGGGCAGCTTCAAAGGCCTCTGCGAATGCACACAAGGTGCTTGCCTGCACAAAACACCCCTGCCCGCACTAAAATGAGCAGGAAAGGATTGTATAAAGCTGGTTTCTCTTATTTTTCTTTTTTTTTCTTTTTTCCCCCCCCCCTCCNCAATCCCAACTCTCCTAGCCTTTCCTGGTGCTCCATCCCTCTGACCATCTTGATGCTTCCTCTGGACTCTCTCCAGCAGCTCCAGGTCGTTCCTGTGCTGGGATGGAGCAGCTCTGCAGGTGTGGTCTCACCTGAGCACAGGGGCAGAGGGGCAGAATCCCCCCAGAGCTCGTGGACACAAGGATGGGGTCAGCCCAGTCCCTTCCCCAGAGCTTTGGGTTCGAAGGCAACACGAGTTCAGCAGCGCTGCTCCCTCCCCACCGACTGGTTTGAATAAGTTATGGGCTGCAAACCTGGAACATTTGTTCTGGTGAATATTACCGTGCATCCCTGGGTGCTGATGTTTATCTGGCCAGGCCGTTTGAATAATTGGAGAGTACATGCATGAGTTCAAAGCCATCAGCTAAGCTGCTGCCTTCCCCTGCCTTCACCCCTGTGCGTGTCAGGCGAGGCAAGCTCCGCCAGCCTGATGGTTTCTGTTTGGGCAGCTTCAAAGGCCTCTGCGAATGCACACAAGGTGCTTGCCTGCACAAAACACCCCTGCCCGCACTAAAATGAGCAGGAAAGGATTGTATAAAGCTGGTTTCTCTTATTTTTCTTTTTTTTTCTTTTTTCCCCCCCCCCTCCAATTGTCCTTTCCTTAACAAGCGCTGATGGGCGGCGTGCAAACCCTGCCTTCCCTTTTTCACTCCCTACAGCCATGTGGTTGTGGCAACCATACTGATAATTTAAACATCTCGCTCTTCAGGCAGGTCCCTGATGGCAAAAAAAATTTAATATTTTAATTAAAGTGGTTCAGACAGAGTCTCTCTCCCTCACTCCTCAGATGCTGCTTTTACCAAGGACATTTGTTTACAAGGCTCAGCTGGATTTTTCTTAAGAAGTTCCCTAAGCATTTCAGTTGCCATCTGTGCACCTTTGTTGTTCGAGTGCATTAGCAGAACTTCCCCAGTTCCATCTAAATTGATAAATTCATCCAGTTCCCACTTGATATCACCACGGAGCAGCTGTTTGTGGAGTTGTTTAATCTCCATTAGGACACTGTGGTTAAAAGCCAAGCCTGCATCCCTACAAAAACATGGCACAAGCAGGATGCTCTGCCTCTGCAGGTCTTTTCAGGCCAGGGGTGTCTGAGGCTGTTTGGAGCTGGATATCTAACATTTCCATGAAAACCAGGCTGGCTGCATGTCTCCCTGGAAACCTCGTGCTGCCTAAGAGGACAATCTGCTTTCGGTGTTTTGCACCCACAGGTTGTTTTTTGGGTCTTTTCCCCCACATGAAATTCATTTTGAGAGATGCAGAGATCCCTGTGGTGGGGCACCTGGGGCAGAAGTTGGGAACGAGACTGGTGTTTATTCAAGGAAATATGTTCTGTGAAGGCCTTTCTTTTAATCACCTCAAGTGCTTCTGGAGGGATCTACATTGCACCTTATTTTGTCTGCAGGCAACGAGATGTGAACAGTTAGGCTCTCTTTAAATTACATCTGACAGAGAAATGGAATCTAGATTATTTTTAAATCTCCCTATTTCCCCTCTACGTCTTCCAATCCATCTTTCTCAGTGACAGCTGGGGTGGAATGCCAGTCACAGAAATTCCTCCTCAAGGTTAATTACAGGGAAGAGAAATAATTTTCTCCAAGATTTATGCAACAGAAAAAATAAGAACTTCTTTTCTCATTCGTTTCTTGAAAATTTTTCATCAAACAAATAAACCAGACATGAAGTATCAAGCTTGCTCCATGTTAATGTCTCAGTCCTCTCTCCAAGTGCAATACTGTTGGGATCACAGCCAGGAATCACTCTTTTGAGTGACCTGATGCTTTGGGAGAACAATTTCTCCTTGTAACACAGCTGGGTTTGTCTTTGTGCTCTGGCCCCACCAAAGAGAACAGCATTTTTATCATCAGCCTCAAAGGATTCATTGATCTTAAAGGATTCAGGCTTCCAGCTCCTGTATTTCAATCCACATTAGGTTTTGGCTGGGCTGTTCCTAACAGCCCTTCAATTTAAGGAATTTCCAGCCACCAACTACAACTTCCTCCCCCTGAGAAAGTTCATCCTTCCCAAGCCACGTGTCCCACAAGGAAAGGGCAAGGAAGCAGCTGCAGGTGCTGTCAGTCAGGCCAAGCAACACAAATTTTCTATGTTTGTGTCCCCAGGAGTGATGAAGGTGGAGCAAAGAGGATGGAGCAGCCTCTCTTCTCAGGATGGCATGGTGGGATGCAATATAATAGATAATAAAATCCTGTAGGGCCAAAAGGTGCTGGTTGGTTGGGATTTGTCTCTCCTAATTTTATCTAAAAATTAAACCCCCAGGCTGAAGTGATTGCCCACAACTTAATGGGGAATCACAGAATCACAGAATTTCTAGGTTGGAAGAGACCTTCAGGATCATCGAGTCCAACCCATGCTCCAACACCTCAACTAGATCATGGCACNAGACTAAACAACCCCAGCTCCCTCAGTCGTTCTCCATACGGCTTGTGCTCCAAGCCTCTCACCAGCCTCGTTGCCTCCTCTGGACGCGCTCAAGCGCTTAAATTACAGCAGGGCCTTGGACACTCACACCCAGAGCCCATGGCACCACTCTCCATGCTGATGTCCCTGCACCTGCTGTGGATGCAGAGACCCCTGAGGATGTGCTGCTGGGGCAGCTGTGGCTGCACTTTCCTGCCTCCTCCACCTCCTCTGCAGTGACCAGGCAATGTTACAACACTTTGATGAGCAAAGGGGGTCAGATCAGAATAGTCTGGGCTGTGCTGTAGAACATCAGCATCTCTCCTGCCACCCCAGCTAGGAGCAAGCTCTGTGCCCAGGCACCTCCGTCAGCACCATCACATTTGTCTTCATTTCTCTGGGCAGCTCCTCTGTGTGTCTGGAACCTTCCATGCTGACAGAGTCACTCAGGGTTTGAAACATAGAATGGTTTGTGTTGGAAGGGACCTGAAAGATCATCTGTTCCACCCCTGCCATGGGCAGGGACACCTTCCACTATCCCAGGTTGCTCCAAGCCCTGTCCAGCCTGGCCTTGGACACCCCCAGGGATCCAGGGGCAGCCACAGCTGCTCTGGGCACCCTGTGCCAGGGCCTGCCCACCCTCCCAGCCAGCAATTCCTGCCCAAGATCCCATCTGGCCCTGCCCTCTGGCCCTGGGAAGCCATTGCCTGTGTCCTGTCCCTGCAGGCCTTGTCCCCAGTCCCTGGGCAGCTCTCCTGGAGCCCCTGGAGGCCCTGGCAGGGGCTGGCAGCTCTCCCTGGAGCCTTCTCTTGTGCAGCTGAACAGCCCCAGGTGTCCCAGGCTGGCTCCAGAGCAGAGGGGCTCCAGCCCTGGCAGCATCTCCGTGGCCTCCTCTGGACTGGCTGGGGCAGCTCCTTGTCTTTCCCATGCTGGGTTATTGCTGCTGCCAACTCTCCACAGTTAATGGGGCCTCAGCACTGTGGTGGCTGCAAGGACCCATCCTCAACTCACACCCTACAGCAGCACAGCAGACAAGGGAAAAGGACCTTGCTCTGCTGCCTCCCCTAAGGATTTTTGGGGGTTTTCTCCAAAAAACTGACCCCCAGAGTGCATTGCTGAGACTCCCCCACCTCACCCCACACACACCACAGCCCCATGAGAGAGAGCAGGGGCCTGGCACAAGTGGGGAGCCGTCCATGGGATCCCCAGGGTGGGCTCCAGGCATTATTTTATCAAATTACAGCTGTGGGGAGCAGATTAGTGCACACCATGCCCTGCTGGAGGAGGGGCACCAGACCATCCTTGCAGCCCCAACCACTGACACCCAGGGCTGCCTGGGGAGGAAAGCACAGACCCAGCTTTGAGCTGGGCTGGTCTTTGGTCTTTTGGGATCTGAGGAGAGCAACAAACAAAATGATGGAGTGTGGTGCCTTCTGAGTGCAGAGATGGGCCTGCCCCCTGCCCCCGTCAAAATACAAAATTTGAAATAATATTTCTTGTGCCAGTGGTGGCTTTTCAGAATTAGAATTTAGAATCACGAGCAAGGACACACTTCATGAGGGGTGAAACACAGGAAAATGAAGCAGCTCAGCTTGAGTTCCCCCCTGGAAGAGGCCAGTTGGGGAATCCTGTCCATCACCTTTCTGCTGGGATATGGGGGGCTGGACCTTGCACGGCAGTAACTTCTTGGAATCCCACCCCTAAGGAGAAGGGAGCACCCAGGATTTGCAGGTGCTCGTGATCAGAGGAATGACAAAAGTCAGAGAGTCTTACAGAGTTTTATTAGTGAGTTACACACGTGTCATGGAAATTGGCGTTTTTGTCCCCGATACCCAAATGTAATCACATGGCAGCAGGATTTGGATAACGGGGTAGGGTGAAAGGGAAGAGAGNCCCATCTGGGCATCCCTGGGCTCATGTCCAGCTGCTGGCACCAGAACCCTCAGGGCCTTTCCCAACATTCCAGCCCCTCCACCCCAGCCTGGAGCTACAGGGGGTTGAGGTGACCCCAGTCCTGAGCCCTGGGGAGCCCCATCAGTGCCCAGCCCCAACTGGATGTGGCCCCTTTGCCCATCATTCTCTGGGCCTGGCCATCAGCCTCTTCTGAGCCCAGCTAAGACTGAACCTGTCCAAGCCATGNAGTGCCATCCAGGCTTTGTTGGGGGCACCTTTTATAGAGAAGTTGTCCTCACCAGGAGAGAAGTTTCTTACTTTTTGTTCAAATCAGTTCTCAAGCACAGCCAGATCTTTTCTGGAAACAGTTTAAGGGCTCCAGACATCTTGGGTGACCTTCCCCTCTACAGTCCCAGATTCACAGGATCCATGAGGTTGGAAAAGACATCCAAGACCCTCGAGTCCAACCTGTGAGCAATCCCCACTGTGTCACCAGCCCNAAATGATGTGAGAGACAGTGCCAGAGGTTTGCTGAAGTCCATGGCCACCTCTTGACCTCATTCCTGCACTGAGCCAGGGTGCCCCTGCTCCAGGAGTCAGAACAAGGTCTGTCCCAGAAAATGCTGCCCTTCCTCCACATGGCCCATTCTCCATCCACATCCTGGTGTTTCTCACATGTGTTCTTACCAACAACCCTTGGCTGTTATTCCCAACAGCCCTTGGCTCCACAGCCATGCAGCTCTCTGTGTTTGGGACACACACATTATCCCCTCACCTTCTGGGCTCCTCCAAGCTACTGCAGGCAATGATTGAGCAACAAAAATTTGAGCTTTGCTATGAGAAATTAT
>VXBB01021309.1:49378-70473 GCA_013399915.1 Illadopsis cleaveri
TTGGGTTTTTTTTATTTTGTTTTGTTTTTTTGGTTTGGTTTCGTTCAGGTGTTTTTCAGTTAACGTTGAGGAAGGGAACATCATGGCCAGCGAGCCGCACCTGGCCCTGCTCCAGGCAGTGCAGTGGCACCTGAGCCACAAGGCTTGAACCATACATTAAATAAAACATCCCCTTCCCTCCAAATGAACCCTCAGAGCTGCCCTCAGGCTACAGTGTTAGGTCAGTGGACGATCTCCACTCAGATAATGGAGGGAAGAGCAGGTGGAGCTGCTTTAAGAGCAATGTCTTTGCTTCTTCCCTGATCTAGATGTTCTGCTGGATGAAAAGCAGCATTCATCAAAGATACAGGGCAGTCACTGTGGAAAATAAGGAAATTAAAGAGCTGGATTAATAAAAAACTGGAGAACCCTCTTTTCCTCGAGTTCTGGTTAGAAACTCTGGTTTCTGAAACAGCAATCAAGCACGAGTCAGTATTTTCAAAAGCAGGTGACTCTTTGAGCAGAGAAGTGCTGTTTTCAAAGGAGTCTGAACACATTTGAGAGTCAAATTCATGTGAACTTTACATCAATCCAAAGCTTCAAAGTCTTTCTGAAAATGGGATTTCTCTGTGTTTGAAAGGCTTACCATGAATCCTGTTTGGTAACCTAATGACTGGATGGCAAATTATGTGTTTCATATTGTTTCAGCTAAATATAGCAGTATGGCCTGCAGAGCATCTGTAGGATTGGACCTCATTAACAAAATACATCAAATGGCAAGGGAAAAAAAGAGGGCTCAGGTTCAGCACCAAGCCTCTATTAGAGGGTCTATAATGAATGTTTACCCCAGCAAGGATTGCCCCTAAAACCTGCCTTGCACCAAACATACCAATCTGTGAGGATTTTGGGCAGGGGAATGACACCTGTACTTGTTGGCCAAGTCCTCAACCCCACTTGGAAATCTGGTCCCCAAAATACCAATCTTAGTCAAATTAATGGCCAAGGATCTTGAAAGCAACTCAATAATCATGCCTGGTACACTCATGGTATGGATAAACAGGTACATACAGAAATATTGATATATTTGGGTTTTATTTAAATATAAGGTCTTGAGTTCTTTAACAGACCACAATTCATGGAAGAAGACGTCTCAGTGCTTGGTCTAAGGTGCTGAGAGATTGAATTTTTGCAATTACTTAATTCTTGTGGGGCGGTAAGGCCGTTTCATCTTTCTCGGGTTCTGTTCGTGTCTGCAGTGCTTCTCTTTGATTTCAGACAGAAAGTCTGTGTGGCTTTAGTGAAGTATCTGTATGGGCTACACCACACCTGCCTGATACCATCTTTTTCTTCTCTTCAGGCTCACAGCATAGAGGATGATGGTGGTGAGATGAAGGAAGCAAACAGGAAATGTGCTAGACTAAGTGTGAGCCACACATCTTGTTCAGAGATCTGCCTAAGGAATAGGTGCAAACTGAAAGACAGTGAAGAAAATGGGGGCTCAGAGCATGGCAGGGAGGTTGGAAAAGAAATAGAAAACTCAAGCTAATAAGAGGTTCAAAACCATCTGTGCATGAGCTAAAAATAATAAGTATATTACATATTATTTAATAAATGTATATTAAATACAATATTATTTATAATAATAGAACTGTGGAAGTTTAAGCAACTACACAAGCTGTGGCAGACAACAGCATTGTTCCCAGGGAGCAAAATTCCATAGGACAGGTAACCCACATTCCAATGGGTCACAATCTTCCAGGAGGTCCAGGAGAGTAGGGGAGTTCATCTACAGAGAGAGAACTGTTTCAGCAAGTTTCATTGATATGTGATTTCTGTTTTCAGATCATTTTGAGTAAAGGTTTGGTACAACCACAGCTGCAGGAAAATAAATGCTCAGCAGTGAATTTTCAGTGTCAGATGTGAACTACTGCCAGAGGAGCAGACGTGCCTCTGGTCAGAGTTCAGCAATTACTAATTCTTTTATAGAGCACTGAGAAGCCAGGTCATTTTCGGAAAAATCAATCAAACAGCTCTGCCTAGATCATTATTGGTAAAAACACAATGATTTAAATGAGTTAAATATTTGTGGCAAACCTGCCAGGGCACAAAGCTTTGCAGGGTACCATAAGAAGAAGACTGCTTTTCTATCTGGGAGAGAATGACAAATAATGAGAGTTTTAAAGTCCTAGAAATTCAGAGATGCAAACACATATACACGTGTTTATCTTCCTTCCAGGAAAGGAATACTGCTGATAAATGTCAATAGCCCCAAATAGTGTGATTTTTGTCTCCATACCAGGCTGTTAATCTGTATAGATTCCAAAAGCAGTGTATAAATATATACATCTGACTTAGGACAAGGCCAAGTACCCATTTCAGGATCTGTTGTGTCCACAACAGAAACACCTGGACTCTGGGCTACTTCTAGACACCACAGAAAATAAACTGGACCACTGGTTATTTTTTATTATTGGTTTATTGATTTTTATCCAGAGCAGCTATAAAGACAGGCTGGGAGAGCTGGGGCTGTTCAGCTGCACAAGAGAAGGCTCCAGGGAGAGCTGCCAGCCCCTGCCAGGGCCTCCAGGGGCTCCAGGAGAGCTGCCCAGGGACTGGGGACAAGGCCTGCAGGGACAGGACACGGGCAATGGCTTCCCAGTGCCAGAGGGCAGGGCCAGATGGGATCTTGGGCAGGAATTGCTGGCTGGGAGGGTGGGCAGGCCCTGGCACAGGGTGCCCAGAGCAGCTGTGGCTGCCCCTGGATCCCTGGCAGTGTCCCAGGCCAGGCTGGACAGGGCTTGGAGCCACCTGGGATAGTGGAAGGTGTCCCTGCCCATGGCAAGGGATTGGAATGCAATGAGCTTTAAGCTTCCTTCCAACCCAAACCATTCTAGGATTCTGTGAAAATCCTTTAATCCTGTAGTTTGAGCAAAGAGGGGATCCCCACTCAGCCTCAGAGATCCTGTGTCTACCTGGAGAAATTTTGGAAAGGGAGGAAGACATTACCAAGATGAAAGACTGAACAAAACCTATGTATTGCACACTGTTAAGTATCATTAATCTCTACTTATATTTTATGCATTATACATTTATAGTCACAGTTCAAGGATTTACAGATCTAATGAGAATTTGCTTGCCCTGTCAGCATTTTTCTCTATGCCATGTTGTATAGATGGACACAGATCTTTCCAGAACAGTTCCAAGAGGACTGCTCAACAGCCAGGAGCCAGACTTCCTGTCAGACCATGGAAAAAGAAAACAACAGGAACATTACGAGGACATTTGCAACACTGCAGAAAATGCAACACATTTTGGCTTTACCAAATAAAAAGAAAAGAAAGAGATTGATGCATGTAATTATACTTGAAGCATGAGAATGAAGGCAGGATGTGTAAATGATCAACAAAAAATATTTCATCCACTTCAGGTCTTAACTTGAAAGAACGGTAATTCTCAGAAAATACAGTGGCCTTTTAGAGAAAGTACGTAAGTCTGAGCAAAAAATGAACAACCTCAAAATGACAACAATTCAAACAAAGGACATTTTTTGCATTTTAAAAAAATCTAACCAAGAAGAGAGTTAAAAACATGAAATGAAGAAAGCTACTGACCCAAATGACAGAAACAGTTCTGGACCTGACCTCGCTCGAACACTTGTTACGTACACACACTGACCACTCAGACAAATAAGTAAAATCCTTTGTGTGCTTTTGAATTTAGGGAATTAAAATCTGAGAAACAGAATAATCTCTGAACCCATTTTTCAGTGACATTAAAGGGCACCAAAGCACAAATGGAGATGAGTCTATTAACTCACAAAACTTTTATGGATATGAAGCGGACATATAAGCCTTTCCTACCATGGGATTTGCAGAAAATGCACATTTCGTAACAGTAGTCCCTATTTTTACCACTGGTAAGGAAGATGCAAATGAGTTTAAGCCCTAGCTTCCTGTGCTTCAGCTTGCAAGCCATCCTTCTCCAGATTAATGTGCAAGGCTTTACACAACCATGAAGAACAGTATGTTTTCAGCAACCATTTTTGTTACAACGGAAGTGAGTTCAGAAATCACTAATTCACTGACACCTTTATATTGAAGACTTACAGACCTGCTAATAAAAGGTTACAAGATTAGAACTAGATTTTGGATTCCTCAACTCACAGTCAAGATCATGATGCTTTAGCAGTACCCTCAAAGAAGGGTTTAGAAATACATAAATTTCCAAAGTCTCAGAATTAAACCCTGCACCTTATGTAGACTTTCCAAACCCCAAAATACCATTTACTTGACAAACAAAGCTCATTCAAGGCTGAATTTTTTCTTTCCAGAATTTTATGACTGAGATTTGAGCAACCTGGAAGGTGTCCTTGCCCATGGCAGGGGGTTGGAACAAGTTGAGCTTTAAGGTCCCTTCCAGTTGAAAACATTCAATGATTCTATGATTCTATGAATTCTGCCACTTTTCAAGTGTGCAAAAGGTAAAGTTCAAGAAATTGGCAGCAATAAATCAGTTGGGAACATCTCATGAGGCACAACTCACTTTGAAGGTCTCCAATTGGGCAAAAGCTGTTTGGATCACTCTGCAGAAGACAGAAAATGTATTTATAAAAGTCTAGGAAGCAAGAGAAGGCAGGGCAAGATCACTTCTGCAGCCAACCAGATCTGAAGAAGATAACTGTCCCTAGAGAGATTTAAAAGCTGTGTGGATGTGGCTCTTGGGGACATGGATCAGTGGTGGCTTTGTTAGTGCTGGGGAATAGTCAGACATGATGGTCTTAGAGGACTTTTCCAACCCAAATGATTTTGTGATTCTGTGATCTGTGAGATCCTGAGATGCTTGCTCCCTCCAGAAAAAGCTCACGGTGCTCTCAGAGCCCAAGTATCACCTGGTCAGTGAGGAATCACCTGGTCAGTGAGGAATCCCCTGCATGAAACTAAAAATGCTTTTTATGGTTCAAGACTTGCCAAAGACCAAAAAAATTATTCCCAGGGAATTTGATTATTTGGAACAATGTGGAAGAACTCAAAGGAGGGTGAGACAGGGGTGGGAAAGGCAAAATCTCCTCCTAGAGATATTTTAAGTGAAGGCAGTAGAGAAGAATTAAGTTGTGTATCTGGACAAAGTCTGCTTCAACTTCTGGATAAAAATGACAGATCTATATTCCCTTCATCAGCCTTTTTCAAAAAACAAAGCCAATACTATAAATGCCCAACAATATTCCACTTCTCATGTCAGAGACAACCATCTGCTAATTATTTTCTGAGAAGTGAGTTACACACTTTTAGTCTAATTGATATAATTTATTAAACTTTTTTTAACAATAAGGAAAAACTCACTGGAAAGGATTTAAAAGGGCCTATGAAGTGCATGAACTGTGGAAGCTTTGGAGAAAATAACCCTTGAAAAATGAATGTACACTAATACGTGCAGCAATATCTTAAAAGACATGGAGAACATGCTGTAGACAAATCTTACAGCCAATTATATATTTTATATTTCAAGCAGCAAGTGCTACTGTTTAAGCCAGCAGTTGTTTTGACTTTGATAGCAGACTAGTCTAAAATACAAGGAATGTTGTTTATCATAGAAATGCTTTGTGGTCCAGATAACATCACGGATGGCTGCCCCACCTAGGCTAGGCACCATCCCACCGTCCTGAAACAAACCCCAGATAAACCTCTCCCTGCTGCCCGACTTCTACTTCCACCAAAGATCCAGCTGTTGTGCAAAGAAAACTCATGCCATGGTGTGTGCCATGCAATCAGCAACACAAAATGAGCAGAAGGTGTCACACGTGTGACAATGAAAGAAACTACTGAACTTTAAGAACATGACCCACACTTTCATGTTTTGGTAAGGCACTGGAGCCTTGATCACTCTGGCACTCTGCCTTGATGCCAGAGGGATGCACCTCAGGAATCCTGTATGGACAATATACATGTCCTGACCCAGTAATATATAAATATTACCCTTTCCTCACTTTTTTTCTTTTTTTCCCATAGGAATTGTCATGCCCAGGGTTAGATTTATCTTCCTCCACCCCGGAGAAGGAGCTGGAGATTTTATCATCTGACTCAGTCCCACACTGTGCTTGCTGATGGAGACTGTGACCCATCTATGGAGTTTCCAGCACTCACCTCTCTGCTCTTCAGCATCTGAGCTGGGAAGGGACTGAAGCACAATGACAGTATAAACCCCACTAATTTCACAGTTTTAGGATTTTTCCTTTTGCAAACTACTATAAGACCTTCCTCTGCTCTAATACAGTCTTGGGATAATCCAGCAGAACCACAAAGGATTGAGAGATCAAAATGCTGTTTCTTTCACCCCAAATCTAGAGTTACTACCATGTCACAGTTGTTTTATTTTCTCTTTTGCGTAGAACATATTCCCCCAACACAAAAGGTGGCAGGAGAAGAGCACAGTGATTCAGTTTGCATACTTTTCCAGTGATGAGGTCCCAGACATGCTTTCACTACGTACTGGTTCAACGCTGCCTCCAAAACATCCCACCAAGCCAAAAAGAACATTCCTTTGGACAACTGGGACCACGCTCCTCTCCGTTATCACTGTACAAGGGTTGATGCACTGCCTAGGCCTTGGCTTCACGCATCAACCAGAGAGACAAGGTCCGTTCTCCCAGCTGAGCTTAACACCTTTGATTTGCATCCTGGGGGGCTGGCATTTACAGCACGTTTCCTGGTGTGGAGGGCTGCTGGAAGGTCGTTAGACGAGGTTTGAGTTTTCCTCCACAGCAGCCACCGAGCCGAGGCCGACATCCTGCCCCGGTCCCTCCCACCCCGCGCGGCGGCGGGGCCGCACGCCAAGCCCAAACATCCTCCCCCACCCCCTGCGCCCGCGGAGGAAGACCTCCTTTTGATTTTGTACTTTTTAATCTGAGAGAGCCAGGCCTGTAAATATTACAAAAAATTATAACAATGACTTAAGAACAGAGACAGACTCGCTGTCACCAACTGTTAACTCTCAGATCAGGGCAGCCTAGGAAGTAGACCCTTATCTGCCTGAAGCTCAGGACGTGCTGACTAACACCCTATTGAGCCGGCAGACCTTTGGCTCCCTAATCTCCCCAAACTGGAAAATGTACACCCCAGTGGACATACTCCCTTCTTAAGTATTTCAAGCCTCTGCAAAAAGACAGATTGTGCTGCGAGATGAGCAGTGCTGCCCCGTTGCATGCAGGAAATCCCATTTATTTGTCTTGAGGAGTGAAATGTCAAGTGACAGTAAAACCTTTCCAGCCATAGCACGCACTGCCAGACTGCAGCCTTATCTCTGCCAGGACTGCCAGCCAAGGAGCTGGTGCCAATGTGTACATTTACACAGTTATTTTGTGAATGTGGACTTTACAGCTTTATTTAAAAAAATTGCCTTAATGCTAGGAGTCCTGTGAAGACAAATCAAAATTAGGGGAGAGGGGTGGTGTTAAGTTGACCTCAACAAATAACCAGGATGCCTCTTCTGAAATGGATTTTTAGGTTTCTCATTCTGTACTGTATTTTATTCTATATTCCAGTATATTCATGAAGGTTGTGACAGCAAGTTCAAAGTAGGTATTGAAAACATGCCTTTATCAATGATGGAGGCAAGCAGTGTGTAGAAAGGAGAAAGGGTAGGTATGAGCAGGACAAGGATTCCTTCAAAGTATTAAGACATCTTTACAAATCTTGAACCTGGCCAACTGAGCAATCTCCTTGACTGTCTGAGTACAGGGAGTCAGGAGCTGACTGCAACCAAAAGGGATCTGTAGGCTTGGTATCATCCTGCTGCCACCAGTTAAAAAAAGAGCACTCTCCTATAGTGAAACTGCAATTTTTTCCTAATGCAAACAATCACCTCAATCTGAAAAAGGGCTCCAAGTGAGTTGCTGTTTCAATAATGAATGAAAATTACTTGTGTTTTCTGTTTCACTATGTTTTAGATGCAGCACTTCCAGATTTGTTTGCCTTCACTGACACTTCACTTATTAAGACTTATTCTGGTAAAGACTGTCTTTAGGACATGAATCAAACATTTCTAAAGAATTCCCCACCTCAGGCCGGGGAATTCTTTCATAAATGCTGTTATGTTCCATTGTTATTGAACATATGTGCCCCCTTCCTCCCTGTCCATTCAGGCTGCATTGTTTACCCTGGTGACAACAATCAGGCTTTGCTGGTCTTAGCTCAGGAGGATGGAGCTTGGCAAGTCCTGGTGGGGCAGATAAGCATCAGGAATTCAAATACAAGTTTTGCAGCCTTACTCTGTGCTCGGAACTACAGGCACCACTTGTGTCTTGTGGGTCTCACATCAAGGACAAGATGTAAGTTTAAGGCCTGTGCTCTCCCCTCCACAGACACAAAATTTCCTTCTATGTTTTGGAGTTGCCAGTCTCCCATAGGCTGGAGGGACCTTCCATCAGTGAACTGTCCAGAACCATCCAGCCTCTGGTATCCCATCTATAAAAACAATCTTTGCCATGGCTTTTGGTAGCTCACATGCTGCAGTGAGGGAAGGGAAATCTTCCTAGTGCAGCTTTGGATGCTGCTGCTACAGCATCATCAAGATGGGAAATTCTCACCCCACTGCTACACTGTCTCCTCCTCAAGCCCCAGCTCATGAGCCACAGGTTGCTCTCCCCGAAGTTTAAACATCAGAGCAATGGCTTTAAACTGCCAGAGGGCAGGGATAAATGGGATATTAGGAAGAAATTTTTGGCTGTGAGGGTGGTGAGGCCCTGGCACAGGTTGCCCAGAGCAACTGTGGCTGCCCCATCCCTGGAGGAGTTTAAAAGCCATGTGGATGTGGCACTTGGGGGGACATGGGTCGGTGGTGGCCTTGTCAGTGCTAGGGAATGGTTGGACTCAATGGTCTAAGAGGGCTTTTCCTACTTACAGGGCAAAGAGAAAACCTGGGCAGAACGGAGCATAGTAGGGTTTGTTAAGGCACAAGAGTCAACAGGAGGACATAGTCAAGAAAATCAGTCTTTGTTTGTGAGCTCAACAGATTGTGGGTTTAGCACACAACCTTATCATAAACCTAGCCTAAATCCACATGGATTTAAGATTCAATACCATCATCTGATACTCCAGAACATCTACAGCTACAAAAAAGGCAAGGTGGTCTAAACCAGCTGCTCTCCAAATCCTAACACCAGAGTCCTCAGCAATGATGATGAGACATGAGAAAACCCCTGCTTGGCCAGGAAAAAGCTATTTCCATCTCTAATCATCCTCGGCAGGAACAAACAGCCTGTAAATCAACTGGAGAGATGCTTTGCAACTTGTACCAAAGGTTGTGACAAAATTAAACTGTATGGGAATGCAGCGGACACAACCATCAGCTGACAAAGTACATCTCTTCCTCATTCTCACTTCTTGGTGCAGTTGCTGTAAACATTCAAGACATTCCTCTGATTTATGCATTTAATTAGAAGATATCTGTAACATTCCTGCTGTTTACATTTAACCCAACACTGCAATGAAAGCTGTAATTTTGTCTGGGATTTATATTCTGTACTCAAACTTATTTTGATTCTTTGATTTAAACATACACACAGAAGTGAAAATGTGTCAAAATCATGAAAATGGAAGAGATTATACTCCATTATCTAGTTCATCTGTCATCCAGGGCAAAAATTTTCTGAGGACTGTTTCTCACAATCTGCCACATGTTATGCAAACTTAATTCAAAAGACTAATTCAGAAAAGACAGCTAAACCTTAAACGTGGAAGAGCAATCGGATCAGTATAATTAGAAGTTACATGATTTTTTCTCCCTTTATCGTGTATTTAGTTGTCATAACTCATTAAATTTTGCACCTTTTGGGATGAAGTTGTTGGCCTCTGACAGATTATTTTACATTTTGTTTAAAAAGTGGTTAATACTATTTTTTTATTGATGAAGAGGGGATAATGTGGGTCTTTATTAATCAAAGAAATGAACATTCATTTTACACGCAACTTTTTATACTTTTTAGGTACTCTGCCTACACTGAAGGTTTGCAGTAGAAAAGGGACACATGGGTTGGAAATAGCTTTCAACTGAACATGGGAAGAAAGGGGTCAGTGCATTTCACTGTAATTTTACTTTATTTTGACCAAAGTTGCAAGATATTTGGAAACAACACGTCATGCAAATGCAGTGCCTTTGGCAGTGGACTTTTCATTGGACTGACAACACATGCAATGGAGCGAGGGGAGGCTGCACAACACATGTGAAGCAGATTTAGTCACAGCAAAAAGCGTAGTAAAAGTACAGGGAGGCTTTTTAGGGAGGGAAACTTGGGGAATGTTATTTAGCTTGAGCAATTGTACAGCTCTGAAGTGAGCAGGGGCTGGGCTCTGGCTGGGAGCCCTCCTGTAAGATGTGTTGGACAGGGAGTTTTGGGCTGCTCATGAGTGTGGGGTTCCTGCCAATCTCCTGCAAAGCCAAGGCTCTGCAGCTTTGGGCAGGGAAGCTCCTCTGTGCTCTCCTTCAGAAAAAATGGGATCATCTTTGAAGGTTAACAGAGTTCAAATGATGTGGCAGGCCAGCAGTTAGCAGAATAGAAGTAGCTTTGAAAAACGTACACGTGCAGAGAGTTGTTTACCCAGGTCACAGCTCTGTTGCCATGGGGAGTGACTTGGAAACTCACACTGCTTTCCCATCCTCCTGTTTCTCCAGAGCTTGATTTCTGCCTTGTACTTGGTATCCCTTTCTTGTAGCAGCTTCCTTAAACCAATGAAATCAGTCAATCTAACCTATCTTGTGTCAAACAATAGATACACAAAGACAGACTGCTTCATGTTTGAATCTGTAAAGTTCAAATTATTTTGCTCAAAGTCTCTCATGTGTGCTCTTCCTTCCTATAAAGTAAGAGAATCAGAGAATCATAGAATGGTTTGGATTTGAAGGGGCCTTTAAGTTCATTCCATTCCACCCCCTGCCATGGGCAGGGACACCTTCCACTGTCCCAGGCTGCTCCAAGCCCTGTCCAACCTGGCCTGGGACACTGCCAGGGATCCAGGGGCAGCCACAGCTGCTCTGGGAAACCTCGTGTCAGGCCCTCATCACCCTCACAGTCAAGAATTCTTCCCTAATATCTAGTCTAAACATTCTTCTTCTAGTTCAAATTACCCTACCTTTCTAAGTGCCACTGAAAACTTAAATTTTGGTACTACTTCTTTATTTTTAAATTACATGCCTAAGTTAAAATAGATGCATGGACAGGCAATGCAGTGTCTCAAGGGTTCACATGGAAAATCAGAGCTTATTGCTACCCTCTCTGGCTATTTCATAGTGCAATGAAAGGCCAGACTTCAGCTGTGCATAAAGAAATATTTAACTGATCTCTTTTGGCAATCCATGCTCCCTTTAGTGACTGGAGTTTTTACCTCATCTCCTGCCCCTTCCCCTCCACAAAGCTTGCAGAGCACCTAACATCAGCCCCTCACCATTTACTGCCTTGTGCAAGGATGCTCTGCCATGTGGACAGCAATAGGATGGTATACATTCCTCATCACTGATGACAGTTAGAAAATGTCACCAGTTACATTATTCTCCTCCAAGACTTCACTCCTAAGAGCAATGGTTTCTGCTCATCCCAGCCCAAGAGTGTTCTCATGGCTGAGAAGCAGCTGGTGCACCTTTCACTGGATGTGAGATGAAGATGCTGAAAGGGTCCCTCAGTCCCTCATCCTGACTGCGTCAGCAGTAGAGCACAACCAGATTCTTCTGATTCCAGGAAGGAGAAGATCTTTGCAGTAGACTTCCCTTGTGTCTCTTCCAGAAATATTTTCCTGCTCTCTACAGGTAGCATAAAGAATTACATAATTATTTCACAGAGTCATAAAACCCCAGAATGGTGTGGGAGGGACCTTCAAAGCCCATCCAGTTCCACCCCCCTGCCATGGGCAGGGACACCTTCCATTAGCCCAGGTTGCTCCAAGCCCTGTCCAACCTGGCCTTGGACACTTTCAGGGATGGAGCATCCTTCACCTCCCTGGGCAATGTGTACCAGTATTTTACCACCCTCATCACAAAAAAGTTTCTTCCTTATACCTTACTCTGAATCTACCTACTTTTAGTTTAAAACTTTTATCCTTCTCTTGAGCCAAAAAAGAAATAAAACCTCCTTTAACACCTCTTCTTAAAAGACACTATTTCATCTTCTAAGGCTTTTGCATGTAACTGCATGAATTTTCATCTGTTGCCTTAATGGGAGCTAGTTAATTACAACCCACAGAGTGCCACAGACAAGGCTGAGGCATTATTCAGCTCAGCTGGGTACAGGGCTGTGACTGCAGTTACAGCTCTGCAGAGCGGTGAAGGGAATTCAAGTGATGGCAAGGTGAAGAAAACCATGGGAGAGAAACAGCAAACTCCTGCACTGCTGATCAACCTGCTGCTAGAATTGGTGTATTTTCCCTTTTCCCTGGTTTGAAGAATTAAGTCTCAGAATCACAATAGATATTACTGTATTGATGTTATTACATTTGCATTTATACAATTCAATTGTTACTGTTACTTAGTCCATGGTAGTCCTGGCAGGTAGGACCTTGCCGTCTGCACATTTTTGTTTAAACTTTTTTTTTTTAAACTGGTTTGGGATAGCCAAAACACTACCCAGCCTTCTGCAGGAAACTGACCTGCGTAACAGTATTATGGAATAGCTCTTTGGAAGCAGCCATGGCAACTCCAGGATCAGGTGATTTCATTCCAGTGCAATTGTTGAGCTTTGCAAAGAAAGCAATGACTTGGGAATGAAGTGACTGAATCCAGAACACAGCTTCCAGAAGGTAACTGGAATAATCTTCAGGGGTGGAGGGGACAGACATTAAGCCTCCATGTAAATATTAGTCTCCATGCAGACAGCAGCTTGGGAATAGGAGTGTCCTGTGCTAGCCCACCCTTCATCCTCATCTTGGCCAATGCATCTCATTCCTGAACTGCAGAATCACTGTACTCCAGTCACTCACTCAAGCACCACCCTCCCAAGCTACCTTGGATTCTTGTGCAATACCCATCTCTTATGCATTCCTTCATCTTGGAATGAAATGTGCTTCCCTGGATTTCAGTAAGATAAACAAATCTTCTGTATGAACAGGATGCATCTTTCCTAGAGTACTGTAACCTAACTACAAGACGTAAAGGAGAGAATAAAACCAGAAAATATATTTGATTTTAAAACTACAGCTGTCACCATAACCCTGATACCAGTGAAGCCCTTGCCAGTGCTTCTGAGAACCCTACATGTAAAGCTTTCCTACATTATATTTGCATTTATATGATTCAGTTTTACTACCTATTACTCCAAAAGAGTCATTTTCAGCCAGTCCTTTATCTTGTATGTATTCAAGAAAACTGAAGAAAGGTGAGGCTCTGGCTCAGACTTTCCAGAGAAGCTGTGGCTGCCCCCGGATCCCTGGAAGTGTCCAAGGCCAGGTTGGATGGGGCTTGGAGCAACCTGGGATAGTGGAAGGTGACCCTGTCCATGGCAGGGGGTGGCACTGGATGGGCTTTAAGCCCTTTCAACCCAAACCATTGGTTTGGTTCTAAACTATTTGGAGCTTCCCCAAATGACAGTAAAGGTCTTTTTGGGATCGTGACAAGTTCATTCATTTTTCAACACATAATGCAAGCAGATTTGAGTGTCACTGGCCCTCTGATGGCCTTGATCAACATCAGCCTCTCACTGACAGAATGAGGGATCTCCAAGCATGCACAGCCCTTGGCCATCGTGGCTTTCCTGGTTCACAATGGAAAGGACCAACATTCTGAGATCCTCAGGAGTATTTATGACACACTACTTTAAAATGGAAAATTATATTTATACTATTAAACCACAATTTTTTAAAAACAAGAAATGCTAAATCTGTAATATTTTCACGTTAACTTGAGCTGCAGACACAGCTTGGAAAACATCTGAATTTTACAAGCCTCAGTTATGTCAGTAATGAGGCCCAATCACCCACTTATCCTTTCCTGCAGTGGCTCAGGCTCGCAGGATGCAGGCCATGAGCATGGTCCCTCACTGGCACCAGAGCCAGGAAGATCCTGCAACACCAACCACGTCTCAGAGAGCAGCAGATGAGGCTTACATGGTACTTTCACAGGTTGTGGACGAGCTGTTTTCAGCCACTTTGTGTTTATGGAACAAAGGATCACAAATTGCCATGAAGCTAAATGAGCTAAGAGAGCTCTAAATACTTCCACAGTGATTTGCTCATAATAAAAAGGAGAAAAAACACTCTACCATATTAGACTGCAAAAATTCTGTTTACAAGATTTTTGTATAAGAAGCAATGAAATTAAGTGAGGCTGCATTACTTGGTACTGCTATCAATTAATGCAGCAACCACTTCCAGACATAATAATTACCATATGTGCACTGTGCTTTACCTCTGGGCTTTGTAATTTCATACATGGGAGGTTACAACTATTGATTGCATTAAAACAGACTGATGTGTTACAAGAGACATCGTTGCACAAACTGGTATGATTTAAGTGGTACAGGAACAGACACCTGCATCCAACAGCAGACAACCTGCAAATGGTCATTTCTCCATCCCCTCTTAAACACACGGACACAGTGTGTGAGACAGAAACAGTATTGCAAAAAGGAGTGAGCTCAGTGGATTAGGGACAAAATCAGGGGATCTTAAGAGACAGATGTTGACCAATGGAGAAATGAAAAATCCCCAGAAGCATCTCCTATCAATATAAATAAATTAATAAAACAAAAATGGCTCTCCGTTTCTCAATGCAACTTGCACAATTAAGAATTTGCTCATGATTAGGTTGAGTATTAGGAAACTTTTTGACTGAGAGGGTTGACCAGCATGGCACAGCTGCCCAGGGCAGTGAGGGGTTTAAGACCTGTGTGCATGTGGCACCTGGGGAGATGGGTCAGTGGTGACCTTGGCAGTGCTGGGGGAGCAGCTGGGCTTGATGGTCTTAGAGGGCTTTCCCAAGCCAGATGGTTCTGTGATTGACAACCAGCTCTGCCCTGCAAACTTCAGAGCAGCCTGGAGTCTGGCGAGTCACAAAAAAATATGCATTTGCATTTTTAAAAGTGCATTTACTTTTAAAGTTTGCTGAAAACTTGATCCATAATGAAAGACAACGACCTCCAAATAGCATCTAAAAAGAGTGGTGTTTACCTTGCCATTACACAGCTGGGTTTCTAACTATATGCAAAACCAGGAACACACTCAGAAAGAACTGCACTTGGTTTTTTGTTGTCATCCTATATACATAATTAAAGACATATTTCTATTCAATTCTGGTTATGCTCCTACAAGTTATGTATAAGTTATATGTATAACCTAGGCTTTAAAGCCTCCCTTAAACAACAAAGCATTGTTTATGTTTTTAATAAATCTTAATTTTCATTCCTCTAATTCAGAAGACATTTTTTGAAGCAAGAACACACTGAATTCAGTAGGCAAATCTCCCATTAACATAATTCAATTTCCCTAAAATAATATTTATAAAGACAGTGGTAACTGTGATGCAAAGAGCTAAATGTAATAGGTAAAATTATCCTGCATTAGTAGTATATTCATAAAGGGCGAGAGTGTGTCAGCAATTTCCAGAAACCTTTACAAGTAGGAAGGAACCTGGCTTTTTTTCAGCAAAAGCACTAAAAACAAGCATCAGGCACAAAGAGTTAACACATTCTTCCTATTTCTGAGAGCAGGAACGGCCGATTTCGTCAGTGAGGTTTGGCAGCGCGCGAAATCCTGTAACCAATTCCATTTCCTGATAAATGAACGGTCCGCAGGGGAAAGTCAGCCAGAGGCTTTGGGAACTGCCGAGCGCTCAGACATGACCGAGAGGCTCCTGGAAGGAGCCAGACTGTCTCTTTGCTTATCGCCGCCCAGCCGAGCGGCACCAGCGCAACGCCGGTGCTGCCAGACCGCCCCGCCAGCCCGGGCCGTGGCACGGCCACTTCACGTGAGACCCCCAGAACATGAGAAAATACACCAGCGAAATCAGAAAATGCCCCAGCACATGCCTGACATCAGGTTCCAGGAACCCTGAGAACACATGGCCATGTAACACGGGCGTTGGGATGGGACTTGTAACAGTCCGCATTGTTTATGTGCTTCAGAGCCAAGCGCTAGGAGTGACCCGGTATTCTGGAGTTGAGGATCTCGTCCCCACCCTTCCAACAGGAAAAAGCCAAATACAGAATGATAAATCATTCATTATTGGTTAGATTTTGGCACCAGTGAGGCTCTGAAGGAGGGGTTTTCAATTGGAGCTATAGGGTGCGTTGCCTCGAGAGCTGAACGTCAGTCTCAAGTTCTAAACTGTTCTTCGTTTTGAGCTACAAAACAATTTTTTTAAAGTTATCTTCATAAATGTGATTAATAGCCTTACTGAATGTTAAGAGTAAATATCAGCTCTAACAGCAAAATGACAAATGTGCCTCAACCCAAGATCAGCCCTGATTTTCTGATCTATTTAAATACGAACTTTTCAGACAGAGTTAACCTGGATGTTTGCTCACTTTCATATTATTACAAATCAATTCACAACTCCAACATTTTTACAAGAAATTCAAGTGGCTTGACACACAGAGAATTGAACTTTCAAAAGTCTAAAATTTGAGCTTGTAAAAAAAAAAAATTACTGCCAGTCTGATGACCCCTGAAGGGAAGTTAAAAGGAAAAAAAAAAGAAAAAGCTCAAATAATAACTTCAGGCCCTTCATTACCAAAATCCTGGGTAAGTTTTCAAGTGGCTTGCAGGCTTATAATAGCAAGGACGTCTGCAATTGATTAGCTCTCCCAGCACAACCAGATGTCTTGGTGACAGGGAGAAAGTACTGTGGGTTTGGAGTTTACTGGGATGCACAATATCCCATCACTGAAAAACAAAATAATAAATGGGAAGGTGGGGAAGCTAAGGAAATATTATGCTTGTTCTCAATGTGTCTGAATCCAGTTTCACTGCATGTTCTAGTTCTTTGGAAATCCCAGGATAAATTCTTTCTTGCTCCCAAAGAAAATGCCACAGACTTGGTTGAGTCTGTCCTTTATCACAGCATCACAACTCCTTCCTTCGCTGGGATCTTGGGTGCTTTCTGCTCACGGCTGTGACAAATACAAACCAAGAGCATAAAAGAATGACAGTTCTCTACGTTCTCTATCTGCACAGGTTTGCAAACAAGGTACGTGGCCTTGGAGGAACACCAGAGTACTGCTTCAGACATAACACCCGCACATAGACCAAACAAACTCCCCTTTCCTGCCGCTCCTTCCCTGACTTTAACTCAGGTTAATTAATGCATGCTTTAAACCTCAAATGAGAAAAGCGGTGGGAATACCTGAAGGAGATACAAAAAAGATCTGCTATTCTTTGGTGGATTTCGATAGTCACAACTCTGCTGCCTTCAAAGCATCCTTGATCCTTTTTGGGCTGCTGCTATGCTTCCACCAAATACTGTGATGACTCCATGCACAGAATTGCATAACGAGTAAGGAACGCTGCGGCAAAAAAACGTCTTCTTCCTGCTCTCTTCAGGATGTGGCATTGAAGTGGAGCATAACACTGCAGGTATGGAGTGCCACAGGCTGGCTGACATAAGCCAACCCCAGCACTGAAGGATTACTATTTCTATCATAGAATTGCAGAATGGTTTGAGTTGCAAGGCATCTTAAAGCTCATCCTGTTCCAACTCCCTGCCATGGGCAGGGATATCTTCCCCTGTCCCAGGCTGTTCCAAGCCCCGTCCAGTCTGGCCTTGGACACTGCCAGGTCCCCAGGGGCAGCCACAGCTTCTCTGGGAAACCTGTGCCAGGGCCTTACCACCCCTCACAGGCAAAAATTTCTTCCCAATATCTAACCTAAACTTAAACAGAAAAGTACATTGAAGGGATTCAGACGTCAGTCTTATTTGAATTGTAACCTGTGTAAGAGAAATTATTCACCAAGGAGGGTGACAAAATGCAAACTATTCAAGATGAGAGTGAGCAAAAGCTGATGGATTTGATGTGGGTAACCTGAGTCACTCCCAGCTTCTTCAAGCTGACTGTGCACCTGCTAACAAAGCTCTGCCTCCATCCCATTGCTCCTTGAGCTGCTCCTCTCAATCTGCTCCAACTGAGGTGGCTGAAGGTCACAAGCTCACAGATCCAGTTTTGCTGCTCTGTTCACACACAGCACGGGCAGAAACACAGCTCTCATGACATGAGATCCTCACCAAGCTGCTGACCATGGCACCAGCTCCACTTTCTGAGCTACCATGCAATCAATGTGATTCCCGCAGAGCAGCAGCCAGGGAAATCAGGGAGAGGGCAGGGGAACATGAAGCAGAGTCCCTTTTTCCTCCTAACTAATAGCAGCCACTGTGAACCACACACTCCCCACCATGGGACACACACAGCCTTCAGGCCTTGTCTGGTGTCCTGCTTGCATCATGCCTGGTACCATCTCCTAAGCACAAAGATACAGCCTGACAACCTTCAGAATGTTGGAGTCATCAGGAAAACTCTCCAGTGGAAGCAGGACTTTCCCCATGGAAATGAATGCTTCAGTGACTAGGAAGAAAACACAACTGAAGTTCTCAGTTCATTCTTCATCTCTGAAGAAAAGCTTTATACAAGTGGCCTAAGTTGAAAGCATGATTACTATTTTCTGTTCAAAGGGATTTTTGGGTGCTTTACAATAAGAAACTGATATTACACGAGAAACAGTTTAAAGATCAGAGATTCCAAAGTTTCCTAATGCTTTTTTTTCCTATGTTGATGCTGCAGTGATGTTTATATTACTCTTCAATAGGGAGGTGTCAGAAAAGCATTAATATGTTTTTAACTGTGTGCCAGGCAGACAAGCAAAATAAAATAGCTGTTTTTTTTTCTTGTTCTAGTCAACAATGCCAAAAATTACTGTTTATTTTTCTCCACCCCCATGAAAGAATTTATAACCACTGAAGTAAACTCAAGTTAAAAAGCTGGTTTTAATCCCAAAACTGACTGACAGCTGCTGTGTAAAAGCAAACCTAACTTGTTTGGGTTCTCAGAAGCATTCACATTTGAAAAATTTAGTTTCCTGGAATCATTTGAGAGGTGGTTTTTGGTGGGTTTTTTTCCCCATAATGCTACAAAAATAATTTAAAGAATGTGATACTGTACAACTTTCACACTTGTAACACAACTGGGTAAAGGTGGAAAGCACATCCCCTTTTCAAACAGCCTTAAGAGTAACATGCAAATATGGTGTCAGTTACAGTGTGAGTGAACTCTCTTTGGGAGTGCCAGGGAGAGGTTGTGAGTGCCACGGTGCACACCACTGCTGCTAGCCCTGGCAACACTCAAGCAGATAAAATACTCAGCTGTAACTAACACCTTGTATGCAAAGGGACTCGTCTTACACCACACCAAAGAAACCCAAATCTTGACACATATGACAGTCAAAATCCATGCAAACACTTATGGGAATGGGTAACTCTATGAAGAGTTCTTGTTAGTTTCCTTTTTCTTCATATAAAAAATATTAAACCAAACTTTGAAAAATAAATAAATATGCTTGATAAATGACTCACCAATACTGCCAGCCTATGCCAACATTTCAAACACCTTGAGTTCAGCAATGTGAAGCTCTGTGGATAGCAAGTTTCAAGTCAAACTACATTGCTAAGGACTGCAGTAGAATTTATTTCTCTTTCCTTAAAGTCTCTAAGTTAACTGATTCCTTCAATTTTACCTGAAGGATGCTTCTGAAAATGAAGTGTTGTTAGTATTCAATCCAATTCATCAGCTGTATTTGCATTACACATGGCTACAAATAAGGCTCTCTAAAGACTGCTAAAATCCACTTTTAACCATGGAACAACAGGAGTCATCACATTTCAAAGACTTTTGAAGACTTAAGTGCACAAGAGCCATGTAGATGTGGCACTCGGGGACATGAGTGAATAGTGGCCTTGGCCACCTTGGGGGAATTTATTTTAGAGGGCTTTTCCAACCTAAACGATTCTGTGATTCCATGACTTGGAATCCACAGGTGGCAAAGTGAATTTACTTTGGCCATTGGCTTTTTCAGGGTTAAAGCAACCAGGCACATAAGCAAATGTTTTTGTTAACATTTTGTTATGTATTCTAACTAGCTACTGAGCCCTACTTCCTACTGAAGTCACATTTCTGTGGATTATCATATTAATGCTTCAAAGTGAGGGTGGTATTTATTTCTGAGCTAAACCCCCAAAGCTTTCGCTCCCTTCTGGGATGATGCCGTTATTTTTCTTCCTGTAAGGTTTCAAACTACAAAGCCAAGAGTTCCCATACAATGCATTATGTCAGCAAGTATCTAACTTCAAGCACTATAATAATCACAGTTTTTCCATAGTATTTTTCACATACCTTAGATCTTGCCTACACACAAGTTTGCACCATTTAATTACGCAGATTTAAATGATAGAAACTCCTGCTTGGACATACTTATTATAAAGTGGTGTCATTCAGTTTAGTTTCAACTCATTCTCACCAATTTAAGTAGCGAGGCTTACATTAATTGAAAAGCACCTGCATAAGGGTTTGCCCTGGCTCAGACAGACAGACAGGTTTATAATCCCACTGTAAGATTAGCCAGAGTCAGCTGAGTGCAGACATGTCTTCGACTGCTCACAGTTTCACAACGATAAGTTATTTTCTGACCACAAAGCCCATCAAAACTTTCATGATCATTTTTCCCCTCTGGAATTTTGATTACCCAAAATAATATTTCTCAAGGGATGCAGCGTATATTCTTCTCTACTCAAGGTCTCTGAGAAGCTGACCTCTAAAACAAATGCCTTCAAAAGAAACGTGAGTTATTGTCCATCATTTACAGGTCAGCTCACGGAAGCAGGGAAGTCTGACATCTTAATTGAGGGTATAAATTGTCAGAAGGAAATATACAATCTATAAATACTCTTATTCTTAGCATATGGCCCGTGCTCTGGAATGGCCCCAAAAGCACTTTGTTTAAAACTTTCTTACACTTCTGTCACTAATCTGATCTTCTTCAGGGTAAGGGTTAACAGCAGCTGAGGGTCAGCAAAAGGAAGTCTGTGTTGTAGACGCCTGCCTAGCGTCAGACCTAAGGATGTATTAGACACAATCAGCTTCCACTGTAATAAGAACTTTG
>VXBB01021309.1:74699-118377 GCA_013399915.1 Illadopsis cleaveri
CAGAGGGCACAAAGACTCACAAGGCCATTTCTGTAGGAGGGAAACGTGCTGCTCCTCATCACTGTCTGTGCAAAGGAAGGATGTTATTTGCATGTACAAATTGATGCATGACAATAGATACATCTATATCTATATCTATATCTANCCCAGTAGGTGTAAGTGGTCAGTATAGAGGACTGACGTGTCAGGCTGGCTGTATTCCCTTTGTAAGTCTGTCCCGAAACTCAAGTGCTCCAGAGGAAAGGGAAGTGCTCCAAGCAACACTAAGCACCCTTAAAACTGGAAGTACTTGACTGTTTGGTGAGGGCTTACAGAGCTTGGCACACGCCAAAAACTGCTGGTTTGTTGCTTTAAGTGGCAATATAAATATATCATTTTGAAAACTGTATATCGTTAGTGCGGAAAACTGAAACTTGATGGGATTTCACTCCAGAAACAGCATTTCTGTAAATAGTGGCCTGACATGCCAGTCGATGTGGCACACTCAGTAACTGAGAAAACCTTCATTTTTTTTTTCTAAGCAGTGAATTTATTTGGTGATGGCTCTGTGTCAAGAAGGAATCACTGTAGCCTCAACATAAGAGCTTTTAATTATCTGCACTTAAGAACAAGTTGTCATAGAAACAGCCAAAGTTCCAGTGTTCCTCTGTATTCACAGCATCATCATGTGGAAAGGACAACCTGAAGGACTGGATTTGGATCCAACAACTGTTCTTGTGTTACTCAGGATATTCCTGTACTGCGGCTCAGGACTTGGACTCTAGACCAACCTCTCCTGAAGGGATTCAGTCTGAGTGACTGAAGATGTGCCATCTCAGGGACACAGGGAACTGCAGGAAAGACATTAGTATATGCAGCCAGCTAGAAAATTCCCACTGGGTGTTTTAAAATTACCAGCATATAAATAAATTACCAGCCGTCGCCAGTGGCCGCACAGACTCGGTGTGTCTTATCTGAGGATATTTTACTAAAGTTACCACAAAAGAAATGGTGCTCTCGCTCTCTTATCACAGAGTAGCAACAAAAATAGTTCTGCAGAAAACAGACAGTATTTAAAATACACTTGGCATAACAGAGAAACAGGATTCATTGTGTTTAAAAAACACACAGAGCGCCTGTTTGCTTACTTACCCACTTACACAGATTTCTTTATTGCAGTATTTAAACATCACATAGCCATTAATGGATTTTAGCCTCACAAAACCTGTCAAGTTGGTAAATCCCTCAAGAGATTTGAGAGGTTCTCAGAAAGGAATGGAAGGGACTGTTCAGGATTATACAGAAAGCTCATCATCATGTTGACCAGACTTACAAGTCCTGAACTGATTTTCACTAGGTTGGCTAATTCTTACCTAAAGCCCCCCAAATTCATCTTCATAGCATTTAATATAGACCCAGACAGAAGTGCAGAACACTAGAGACAGAAAAATAAATTAATCAAAAGAGTGAATTATCAATGTTTGGTTACAGCGTAACTAAACAACAGATGGAGAGAGGAGCCTGCATCTTCAGGATATGATGAAGAAAACCTCAGCTTCAGCAAATTTTAATTTCTCCACACGCTTCAATTTAATAACTAATCACAAAAACTCACCCAAACACTTAGCAGAGATTAGGATTTTAAATGAAAACATACACATATGGCAATCGACAGTGTAATCACTTATCAGTCACTACTGAGAGGAGAGATGATTTTTTGAAGTTACAGATATAAAGGGCATATATGTGTAATTGATAGGAACAGTATACTTTAAGTGATGAGGTCTTGAGCACTTACTCTTAGCCTGTCTTTGGGCAAAGCAACAGCTCCTTGCTTGATGATTTCCAGAACTCGCTCCACTGACAGCTCAGCTCCAGCTTGCTCTAATCGGGAGCTGAAAAAGCTGATCACCTGGAATGAAATATCACAGCACATAAATAAATAGAAGAGATCTTTGGATCAATTTACACACAAAGCTGTCATCTTCTTTTTTGGCACCGCTGTATCTGCACTTCTAAAAGAATAATCACGTTGTTGTCTGTGTCACAGCCAGGGAGACTTTGTTAATGTCAAGTCAGCACAACTTTCAGCATCCTCCTGCAGTCATTTTTAACAGACAGATGATTTTACAATATAACACAGCTGAATTAATAAATTTACATTTTCAAGTACTATGCACTGACATATGCCTGTACTTCTTTCTGTCAGTTCTATGAGTTCTTCCAGTCTTTCTAGGATTTGAGCTAGAAATTTACTTTCATTGTAAAGCATTAAAGTAAAGTCATTATAGTTGCACTGACTTCTGGACAAAAGGCTTAAAGACAACTGTTAAGTATCCCAATATGAGAGACTACATTTCCTGGGAGTTGTGTAGCACTCAAAGCCACAGCAAGTAGATGGTGAGAAGGAAGTCCATAAAACTCCTCTTCTACCCAGTATCCACCCCAAGTGGATACACCTTCCACATCCTCAATTCTAGGCCCAAGGAATCCTGCAAAGTCCCTCTCATCTTCCAGACATCCCCTGGTGAAGCCAAGCTGATTTTCCCCGTATTTCCCTTCCCACTCCCTTTTCTGTGACCCAGCTGGTCCTTGTTAGCTAGAACTCAGTTAGGTCAGGCTTTAACTTTTATCTCTCTCCAAGCTCAGTAGGTCACACCAGAAGCAGACATCCCACCGGCAGTTATCCATGTGGGACACCAGAAAACCTCCATTTCTATAGCTCCTTTCATCCAAAAAGAACACACTTTGCAAACCCCATCCCTTATCCCAGGGAAACTCCTTAGTCACAAAGGAGATCCCGGACTCAAAACACAAAAAGGGTCTGGGGAAAAATTTCAACACCTTCTTAGAATCCTCTGGAAGTACCACAAGAGGCACTTGGTAGAGCCTGTCTACACCAGAGCACCTGGCTACCCCTGGGCTGGAGGCAAGCCTAACACTGATGGTTGGTTCTGCAAAATCCTGTGAGCTTTCGACACACTCTGTGGAAAAATACTGATGTTCACTTGTATCTGAATCACAGTCCCAGTCCATCGAGTAATCTTCAATAATTCTCCCAAGTAGAAGGGGGGAAAAGTGTATTATACTACAAAATCTCTGCTGAGCTCTCTTTGTTCTGTAGTGAGACACAGCTGGTGCCAGAAACCATTACCCTAATTATGCCTCCCAGCTCAGCTGCCGTTCATAAAACAAAGACAGCTGATGGCTTGATTACTGTGAGATTCAAATTTGTTGTTCCTGTTTGTGACTTCCCCCACAGAAAGCCCAGCCCTTGTTTTGAGCTGGAAGATTTGCTGGGATCTCTAGAAACTCTTGCACCAATTGAATGAGACAGAGGCAGACTGAAGTTGCTAAAGTTGCTTTCTGGAATTGTCATGGGATTGTATTGTTTGGCTTGGGGTGTTTTTTTCTTCCTGTTTTATTTTGTTTCTAACAGCAGAAGTACAGAAATCAGTCAAAAGAAAATTCAGGTTTAATCTTGTGTGCTGTGCCTACGATTATCTCCATACTTGAGCAGAAAGGAAGAATTTCACTGCCTCTGGCAGATGCTGCAGGTAGGCTTTCACATTCTTACAGATAAGGACCTGGTGGAGCACTGTGATCTCTGATCCTTAGGAAAAAACAGGATTAGGAAGGTGTGCTGAGTTCATAAGAAAAGGAGGCGGAGGAAGGGACCAGCAATAACAGAGTAAAACAGCAAGAAACAGCTTGTGCAAAGAGCGTGAGGACCTCTGAGTGAGGTTTTGGCACAGAGTTTGGGACAAATTGCTGGTGGAGGATACACAGCTCACAGAGGAACAAGCAAGTTGCCCACAGACTTTGAAAGAAAAAACCATCTTCCTGCATTTCAACACTCCTCTGTTGTCAGTAATCACTGGTGAAACCCATCCTCGCCAAGGGCAGGCTCCTGCAGAGAATCTATCCCAGTGGCACTGCCTTGTTAGCTCAAGTTCTGCTAAACCACAACAAAAACAAAACTTAATATTTAACCAAAAGGATAAAATACCATCATAATGCAAACAAGTAAAAAAACTGAATGAAGCTCACAGATACTCCCTGAATTCTGACGTTTCCTATTTTGGAAAGTCAAACCCTTCAATCTTAACATGTTTTTAAAAGACTTATGTTTTTGTGGTAAAGGTACTAATCTTCTTTGGGTTACATTTCAAGAGAAGAAAAGCAAGACAGGCTTTCAGTATTTTCAGGCTATGTCAGCATTTTAGAGAACTCAGAGTGGCTATTTTTGATGTGTACTTGATGACTAAAATTAAAAGTATCTACTTTAATAATGGTTTTTATCTCTAGGAGTTATTTGCCTTAGTACTTCAAACAATATAGAAATGAAATACCTCTTGTTTGGACCCTGAGAGCACAACACCCCAGTGAGGTACCCAGGAGTATCCCAATGAAGTAAGAAAACAGAAAAGCAAAAATAAAAGAAGATTAATTATACAGAGGAGATCCTAAAGAAGGCATTTTCTTATTAGCTCCTGATCAGGAATAAAACCAAAAAGCATCCAGTATTACATCCCTCATGCCAAAGCTCCTACCTCTGTAGCAGAGGGTCTTTTCCTACTAATCTAGTCAGATATAAAAACATAAAAGCTCAACATCACATTAAGGAACAGTAGCCTTTTCCTTTGAAAGAGCTTTAATTATCTTCTACACATAAGTAACAGAGTGAATTTAAAATAAAAATAAAAATGAAAATTAACAGATTTCCACTCCTTGTCCCATTGAAAATAAAATGAACCAGAAAAAATAAACCGGGCAAATAGTAATAAATGAGTTTCAGGTTTTAGTACGTTTTAAAACCAACTGAGCATATATGAGTGGAAAACCCCCAGATCTTAGTGCAAATAAACGAGTCTGAGAGATGGTGTCTTCCTGATACTCTGAAAATTAATTTTCTCCTTAATTATAATAGAAAACAACTGCAAAGACTGCTTAGAAAGAAGAGTAAGAAGAAACTCCACAAGTAGCTGTGAATTACTCTTTTCTAGTAAGGCTGAGCACTGGAAGGCCTCTCCATGAAGGAACATAACCCACTCAAAGAGTTCTCTCTCCAGCCTGGCTTCATACTAAGAGAGATTAAAAGGCACATCTAATCCAGGATTATACCACCCCTCATCAGGAATATCTGATCCCTGTCCAGATAAAAGGAGGGGTGTATGGAGAGCCTTGCCCAGTGCAGAGTCTAATCCTGGCTGTGCAAGGTACCCAGGTGTGCGGGACGATGGGCACAGGAGACCTGGCTTGGCCACCTCCAGCCCAGGCCTTGCCAGAGTTTGTATTAAAATACCACTAATACTTCTATACAAAAATATAGTGATAGCTTTTTACTAGTGATTTCCAAAACTGGTTTTAATCACAGACTCATGGAATGGTTTGTTTGGGAAGGAACCTCAAAGCCCATCCAGTGCCATTCCTGCCATGACCAGGGACACCTTCCACTAGCCCAGGTGGCTCACAGCCCCATCCAAGCTGGCCTGGGACACTGCCAGGGATCCAGGGACAGCCACAGCTGCTCTGGGAAACCTGTGCCGGGGCCTCCCCACCCCCGCGGTGAGAATTTCTTCCTAGAGATCAATTTTCCATGAGAAACTCATACTTTCTCCTTTTGTTTTCTAAACAGTAAACTTGTAAGGTATTGCCAGAGATTAAAAGTACTTACAAGATTAGAATGATTTACAAACATTTTTCATCTAAGGGCAATATTTTAGGTTTTGGAGATTATTTTTGAGATTGTGAGGGAACAACCACAGTGTCTGTTATTTCACCCAACTATTGTTTTCAATTGGGCTGCAAGGCTGAAGTAACAAAATATTTCCCTTTACAGCATGCCAACAGCAGAGCTATCAAGGGCAAGATGTTTTCTCCACTTGGATTCTGTCAGCAGATGCTGAAGTGCCGTGAGGCCCGCAGCAGCCCAGGCAGTGCAGCTGCCTAATGAACATGACAGCTCCTCTCCTTCTCCTCCAGCTAAAAATAACAGTACAACACGTTGCTGCCTCCTCTGCCTGCAACTGCAAAGGTCAGTTCTGCAAGGCAGAAGAAAAAATCACTTGGCACAAAATGAGTAAGTTTTGAACCTGTTTTTGTCAATTTTGTTTCACTTTGAAAGTGATTGAAATAAACACTTTGAGTATTTTATTTCCAGCCATGTTCACCGCTGGGAGAGTAATATGGTGTACTGATGGCACACTGAATGGAGAAGAAAAGAAGAAAACAAACCTCTTGCTGTAAAGTACTACAGGATTAGCACTTCAACTAAGTAGCTTCCGTAGGAAAACGTAAATCACAGCTACATCTGGTATCCAGTAGTCATACCTGGAGCAAACGGGAGGTAAAGCCAAACCTCACTGATTTAAGAAGGGGTGAAACAGCTTCAGGTCATTCAATAGCAGGAGAAACACAAGAGGTTAACCAGCAAACTTGAAGTACTGTATTTTTCAGAATGAATGAATGAAATAAGGAGCATGTTCAAGGACATATGAGTTTTTCCAAGTATCCTGCTTTCCACTTCTAGAGTGTAGGAGTGAGGAGGAAAAAAACAGGCAAAAAGATCCCCCCCCTCCCCTCAAAGAACACAAACAACCACAAAAAACCCAACTCAAACCCACCAAAACCCCAAATCCTTAAGAGTATTTAGCTAGGCTCTGGTAATGAGCAGGATCAAGGTTTTTCTAAGGACATTTTAAGGAAAGCCAGAAAAACTTAGTTCTTAAGTCCTGCAGGTCATACAACAGGGGTTGCTATGCCACAGAGAAGCCAACTTGATTGATTTTAAAATCTAGCAGGGAAATGTCTTTGAAGAATTAAATTCCTCATAGGAAATTGCATCAATCGAGTCCTTTGCATCACTAGGCCATTGCTCCCAATTTTCTGATGTCTATCAGACTATTTTGCAAACAAAATTCTAGCAGCTCCCAGTTAGGCCTGTTCTGCCACCTGGTATCAGTTGCTCGCTTGTAGGAAATATGAGAGCAGTGAAAGCCAAGGAGTTCTCACCGTGGCCATGAACCAAACACATCTTTAGGAATGATAAGTGAAGAGTCTCCACCAAATTCCTGACATATCTGAGGTGGCTGACCAAATTATAGACCACCTCTGAAGTGGAGGCATATAGACAGCTCCCAGCTGAAATATTTCTGCACAAGGCCAGAAGAGGAACCATAGCATTCCTCTTTGTTCACCATTCAGAGGAAGAATATCCTGTTTTAGCTAAACAAGATGCACTATCTCCTACTAAAATGGCTTTCTAAAATGAAAAGTAAAGTAATAGGAAACAGAGGGTATTTTGATTTCAGTTTCTTCTGTACAGCATTAATGGTTCCCATATGTTCCCAATCAGCTAGCAACGGTGATTTTTAGATTATATATTAAAATACAGAGGCAAATAAGTAGTTTTCAGTAAAAAGTGGTCAATACACTGATGACCCTTATCCATTCACTTATTTTTGCCTCAATGATGAAGCACCCAGAGATTATGTGTATCTCCAGAATAAACTGAATGGTCCAAATCCTGAGGAACAGCTCAGAGTTACTGTGGCCAGGTCTGTACTGAGGGTAACCTGGGCATTTCCTGCTCTGGTCTGAGCTCTGGTGGGGCTGCAGAGGCACCCCCACAACTACCCTGTGCCTATAGACCTATAGGTCTGTCCTCTGCCGCAGTGCCACACTGCCGAACCTCTGCTATCCAGAGGTCCCTGAAAACCTACCACAGTGCTTCATTATTCCTAACCTTGGAAAAGTCTTTCCTTATGACCTGAGAACCCACAAGTATGTGAAAAAGATTACTCCATTTCCCTTCACAGCAACATTTTATTTAAAAAATACCACATCACTTTAGCCTTCCTTTGGCAAATCAGCACCTTAGAGGTTCTGCTTTCTACAGCCCTTATTTCTACCTGGAATTTCTTTCCTTCTGCCAGCTGAGCATGAGCCCAGGTGTGCCCAGGTGGGCAATGGCCCCTGGGCTGTCCCAGCCATGGTGTGACACAGCCCCAGGGCAGGGCCTGTCCCCTGGGCTGGCACTGCTGGGGCACCTCCAGTGCTGGGGACAGCTCTGGGCCCCTCAGGACATGAGAGACACCAAGGGGCCGGAGCGTGCCCAGGGCAGGGAACGGAGCTGGGGAAGGGGCTGGAGCCCCAGGAGAGGCTGAGGGAGCTGGGAAAGGGGCTGAGCCTGGAGAAAAGGAGGCTCAGGGGGGACCTTGTGGCTCTGCACAACTCCCTGACAGGAGGGGACAGCCAGGGGGGTCGGGCTGTGCTCCCAGGGAACAGGGACAGGAGGAGAGGGAACAGCCTCAGGCTGGGCCAGGGGAGGCTCAGGGTGGGTATTGGGCAAAATTCCTCCATGGAAAGGGCTGTCTAGCCCTGTTAGAGCTGCCCAGGGCAGTGGTGAAGTCCTCAGTCTGTGGAAGGGTTTGAAAGCTGTGTGGATGTGGCACTTGGGAACAGGGGTCAGTGGTGGCCTGGGCAGTGCTGGGGAATGGTTGGATTCCATGGTCTTGAAAGTCTTTTTCAACATAAATGATTCTGAGATTCTAAACCCAGAGTAATCCAGCTAAGATGTCACCAGCGTGATTAGGCTTAGAGGACAACTCTGGGTTATTCTTTGCTTGTATACACCTAGAGAATTGCAGCAGATGCCTTTTTCTATTTGGACCATCAACTACTCGTTATTACATCCCCAGTAGATTCTCCAATTAATTCTTCATCAAATTTTTAGCCTTTTCACCTCTTCCATGGTTCCTTTTGGTTGATGAGTACATTACATCCAACTGAGTAAAAATAATAAGCATTTAAGTCTTTATATGTCATATCTATTTTATACATTGTTGACAAGGCAAACTGGCAACTGTTCTGGTGTCCAAAACTCATTGCAGACTTTACATGCTCTGAATTTTGGTCTGATTTCTGCATCATTAAACATTATCACACTGTCTGTTAGTATTTCACAATGAAATACAAATCTGGACTACAGTTTATAGTTGGAGAATCTTCCATCAACTGGTGGGCAGAATTTGCTGGAGCAGAGGGATGTCAGAGTGACACAGGGTGTAACAGGTACCTACTGCTCACGTGAATCTCCAGAGCTATCTAGATGATTGGAATTGTAGAATTACAGAATGGTTTGGGCTGGAAGGGACCTTCGAAAGCCATCTAGTCCAATCCCAATGCACCTTCCACTAGACCAGGTTGCTGCAAGCCCCATCCAACCTGGCCTGGAACACTTCCAGGGATGGGGCAGACACAGCTTGTGTGTGCACCCTGTGTCAGTGCCTCACCTGGCCACCCTCCCAGCCAAGAATTCTTTCCCAACATCCCATCTAACCCTGCCCTTTGGCAGTGGGAAGCCATTGTCCCATGTCCTGTCACTAAATGACATTGTTAAAAATTGCACTCCTGGTTCCACTGCAGCATGGGTGCAGATAATCCAAACATACTTTGCTGCTTATGACCAGAGAAAGTACCAAGGGACAGAGTCAGGATGTAGCAGAGCCCCTGCAGACATACTTGGGGAGCTTCAGACAGGTAATTTTTCTTCACCACTCTTACATTACCAAAAGTCACAATTTGGGCCACAAAATTTCATTGACCACAACAGCCTGAAAGCCAACACAGCTCCTCAGTACACAGGAAGTTGGTGGATCCATCCTCTTCTGAATAACTAGCCTTGGTCACACGAAAAGCCTGGTTAGCTCCATTTCAGACATTATTCTATGTGAAAGCAGGTTGGGATGGATGCTGAAATAATAATATAAGAGCAGGTGAAGAATAGGGAGATCCTCTCCATGAGTATATCCTCCCAGCTTTCAGTAACATACAGTTTAGAAATTTATTGAACCTAATCTTTTAAGATTTTTTTTTCTGACTCCTTTTAGAGCATAGCTACATTTCAGACATCCAGTGTCCCATACAGCTGTGAGGATGGAGCTCTCAGCTCCACCACTGCAGAGAAAACTCTGGTAAGTTCTTGGAGACAGAAACTCATTTTGGTTCCTCTCAGATCCTGCCCACATGGTTCCCAGACAAGCACCCTGCAATGTGTACAGTAAAACTAACATGATTTGCCACTGTTTCAAGGGACAGCAAGACCACTTAGAACATTCTGGCTGTAGCACACAAGACAAAGACTGGTTCTGCATGGTGCTGCCAATACTGTGTATGAAGTGCAGGACGTGACAGGGTAGACGAGGAGTCAGATGAATCTCATCTTTTATTCAGATCTACAAGCCTGACAGCTCTTACCACTTGCCAGATGGTGACAGGTACATTTAAAAAAAAATTTAAAAAATTCTTTTTTTGACGTCCTCGCTTCTCTAACAAAGGAGCTATTTAAAAATTCAACATGCTCCCTTGGAAAGCTTTAAATAGTTTCTGAATGTAACTGGCATTATGCTGTAACCCAACATTAAATAGTTTTGGGGAGAAATTGTTTAAGTTGTTGAGGAAAACCTACATTTAACTGTTACAAAGGAAAGGACGTGCTGCTGTCTGTGGGAGGCACAGGGCTGCAAGCAGAAGGATCTGGCCACCACCAGTTATCCTGGATGTGGGCAAGTAACCAGAGAAGGTCCCTATCTCAGTCAGGAATGTAGACAACTGTTATCTTCAGTGCACCATATCCTCTTTATACGACTTTAAGACATCTTGCTCTAATCATGCAGACAGTATCATGCTGCCTGTAGTCTGCAGCTGCTGAAAGTTTAGAAAGTTTTGAGCTTCAGGTCCACCACTCCCCAAACTCTTGCATGACCAGAAAATGAGAAGAGAGAACAGAAGAGGAAGGAATAGGTACTGAGCAGGATTTCAGTTCAACAGTTACAATTACTTTCCTTTATGGGCATATATGTGGAAATCTCCTGTAATTAAAAGCAAATCAAACCAGAAACTCTGCAGATTATTACACACAATAGTATGTTATTCACTGCATCCAGAGACTTAGCACCCTGCTCAGCCCTCTCTTCCAACATTGCTCAGCTCTGCAAATATTGACTAGAAGACAGAGAAACATTTATAATGCTTCAAATTTTTCTAGCAGAAGCTCAGGCTCTCCACATGAACATTAAAACTACTATCAGATGCAGAAACAATTAACAACTGTTTTCCAAAGTCATACTCCAGGGAGAGTCACACTGGTAACAGCTTCTTATCCACAGCTATTTTCCCCTGTTTTCTTTTAAAATGTTTCCTTACACAAGGGAAAGGTTGCTGTGAAGAAAACACTTGGCAGGTGAAAACAACACACATTTAGATAGAGACAGGGAATAATGAATGCCTGCTCTTTACTTACTTCAAAATAATTGCCTATAATCATTAATTGGCTGGTGATACAAGTAAGAGAAAAGAAAAAGGATTGTTTGATGATGAAAATTAGCTTTTGCTTCCCTGAAAGGCAGGTTTCTAACAAGGGACAGTCAAGAGAAGCTGACTTTGTCCTCCCTTTTGGGGTGAAAGATGCATCACAGCTTGGGAATTCTTTACCAGAGGCATCTCAAAAGCCATCTGATTCTCCTGAGTTAAAGGTGCGTGAAAAGGGCTGTTAAATAAACTAGAGGGTTGGAACTAAATGACATTTAAGGCCCCTTCTAACCCAAACCACTCTGTGTTTCTACGCTGCCCAGAAGTCATCACAGTGCAGGCCCAGAAAACAGTCAAGAAAAACTCAACATTTTAAAACCAACTGATGAGAGGTGATGAGTATTTTCCACTTCTCAAGAGCAAAAAGAGATCACATCACCAAATGTAACCATCTCTGGAGTCACGAATCACTCACCAGGTCTATGTTTTGCATGATGTCCTGGAAGGAGGGGTGAGTCCGGAACTGCTCGAACAGATCGCGCTTGTAGAGCAGAGCGTACACCAGGTTGGGGTTGTGGTGGAGGGAGTTGGTCAGGCAGGAGTTGATGATCTCCAGCATCATTCGGATCACTTCCTCGATCACATTCAGGTCTTGAGCCTTTAGGAAAGGAGTAAAAGGTCAGTCTGCCCTTTTCCATTGTAAAACATTGGGTAATAAAGGCAGTGCACAGGTAATTATTACTAATAAAGCTATTAATTGGTAATGTCTCTGTGGTGAGCAAATCTGGCATCCATGTGTCTGGAAAGGAATCTTTTTCTCCAGTAATCACCAAAATTTTAATTGAAATGCATCATTCTAGTACTCAGCCCCATAGCTTGATTCTCCCAACAGGAGCAACGACATAAAACATTACCATATTGTAATCAGCCAGATTCATAAGGGTTAAGTGAACACAGTCTTTTCAACCCTTCCTATTCTAAGTAAAAGCACTTCAGTATATAATTAATTATATTTTCTGTTGAGCCTCTATGCAGGAAGGAGGGATGGGGAAAAGAGAGAAAAAACAACAGAGTAATAAAAAACAGTGGGTGAAAGAGAAAAGTAACGGCAGGAGAAGGAAAACTGACTGCATCAAACATCACTGCACCTTGAATATCTGTCACTGTTACCAGACTTTTCCCCTTTGATTATTTTTTAAGATTATTTTATTGGCATTGAAGAACACTTGTAATAAATGAAAAAAGAAATCTCCTTTTATAGTACACTAAGCCTTCACACTAAGATAAACTTGTAGAGCTTTTCATTTTGTCAGTGCATTTGACAACTCAAACTTCCTAAGCTGAACAAGCTGGCATGTGAACTCCTGCCAGCTGTCTGGATTTCCCTCCTTGAGCTCCACATCAGGGTATCTCCAATATGCTTATTCCAACTGCAAAGCTGTCTGTCCTACCTTGAAATAAGGCAAAAAAGGGGGCACTTCTACCTTGATTGTATCATTTAGGTTGTCTCCATCACATCAAACACTGGACTGTGAGACTTTACAAGTCTGGCAAGAATGTGAACCATACTAAACCAGCTTGAGATTTTCTGCTGGGTAGGAACAATGAAACCACCGACATTTCCTTTTGCTGCCCACAAAGTTCATTTTCTGAATTATCACAAGGCACTTAAGTTCTTCAGAAAAAGGCAGCACTTACAACAGCATTTTGTTGGCCTGTCATTCAATCTGCACGCAGTTATTTTCTACTATTAAGTAGCACTGTACAAATTGTCATGTGGCAGATGTATGCTCTCACCAAGGCAGAAGAGAACACAGGAATTTTCATTATCTGGTTCAGACTCATAAAGAGCAAAATTCTTTGCCACCACTTTGCTCTGGCTGCTTTCAATGTAAAGCAAGGGTGCATTTCCTCCTAGAAGTGCAGATCACAGAACCTCAGAGTGGTTTGGGTTGGAAGGAACCTTAAAGCTCAGCCAGTTCCACCCCTGCCATGGCCAGGGACACCTTCCACTGTCCCAGGCTGCTCCAAGCCCTGTCCAACCTGGCCTTGGACACTGCCAGGGATCCAGGGGCAGCCACAGCTGCTCTGGGCACCCTGTGCCAGGGCCTGCCCACCCTCCCAGCCAGCAATTCCTTCCCAAGATCCTATCTAACCCTGGCCCCTGGCAGTGGGAAGCCATTCCCCTTGTCCCATCTCTCCATCCCTTGTCCCAAATCCCTTTCCCAGATGAGGCCCTGCAGAAGGCAGCACCATTTCCCTAACCTGCTCCTCCATTTCTTTTGTGACACTGAGGACCATGGAGAAGTGAGATCCCACAGTTATTCCCACACTTGAGTCTGGTTATCCCCAACATTTGTCTTCTACATGTACAGGGCAGATTTAATGGAAGCTTTTAGGAGCTCTTTTTTGAAGAGCAATATCTTGTGCATGCATTCCAGTAGAATTCCTTCTTTAGCAATGATGCCTGACAGTGAAGGTTACAGATTTTTTCTGAATGTGAGTATCTCCTATTTTTTAATCACTTTGCCACCTAAATTAGCATTGTAGTGTAGCTAACAATGATGGCAGGAATCCTTACAAAGCTGATTGCTGTCAATGGGATCACAGCCTTCTATGACAGAAATAATCTCTATTTTCAAAACGCAGGTGGTTCCTCTGCCTAGCTACCTAGTTATTGTGCTATGAAACAGCATCCCAGGTAGGTGTTGTGAAGGGTATGTAATGGAAAATATTAGACAAAAATAGAAATAACTGCTTCAGCTGGGATCTAAAGAAAAATCCAGACCTAAGTCATCTGGGGAATGGTGTTTGCCTATCAACTCATATTTACTGCAGAATATTCTGTATTATGGTGTATTTTTAAAAGCTCTGAGCACTGGCATACTTCTGCCCCCAGTGCAGCAGGATGAGCTAGTGACCAAGACACTATTCTGAAATATAGACTACATGACTTTCACAGAAATATTATGATTCTGAATCAAGATCTATCCTGTTATCAGAAAGGTAACAACTTTGAATGTAACCATACAACTAGTTTTCAAAAACTAAATTTTTTTTAATAAAAAGTGTTTAGCTTAAACTGCAGGCATACAGCTAATTGAAACAGAAAGCATTGATAACCACCTTCTTATAGATTGGAAACCCTGCTAGTGGTCAGCTTCAAAGAATGAAAAGGTTCAGAGGTTATTGCACAGTAATTAAATTTAACATTTTTAAGAACTGATGGACAGATTCTACCATTTGTATTTCAGCTACCACATTGCAGGTGCAAAATCTGGGACCCCCATTAAGAAAAACAGGAGATATAGTGAAGATTTTTACTCACAACTGACTACACAAAAAAGAATTTATAAGAAGACTGATCTCCATAAAAGACAGAGAAGTGGCACTGAATCCCTGTATTGCACATACATATCGGGAGAACTGACTGCTCCTACAATTAGAGATTGAATCATTCCTAAGGGTTTAAAAGTTTTCAAAACAAAGGAAAAAACAAGCATAAATCCAAGGTCAGCATTTGGATGAGACAGTGGAGAAATGCTGATAAAATGCCATGTGGTTTTGTTGCTTTGTATCATCAGTATCAAGCTACAGCCCCACCGCATCCAGACATGGTATCAAGACAGGTATAAATAAAGTTACATTAACATTTTGTTGTTGCAGTTTATCACCCTGTGTATTACTTTCAGAGCAGCTGAACACAGCTGAAATGCTGAATGTGTGTGGCCAAGGCAAGGACTAACACATCAGCCTCAGCAGCTTTGCAAGACCATTTTTTTTTACTGGATTAGCTGTTATATGAAAAGTAAAGTCAACTATTGATTTGTGAAACATAGACATGCTTCAATCTATTGAACAGTACATTTAAAGGAGAGGAGTTAAGAATTTTTCTGTTGCTTACAACTGACAAATTCAGTGTGGCACATTTAAGATTACCACAAACATTCCTTTACAAAACAGGGCTCAGACAATGCCTCTGTCAACATCAATGTGTACCAGTCCTCCCTCACCTATTTTTTTTTTGGTTTATTCCCATTGAAATAATTATAACCATCATCAAAATTAAATGTGGCAGCTAAAAACTTGGTGCCAACAGTGTGAGACTGAAATCATGCCTGCAAAGGGGACGGGAATGTAGGCACAGCCCTCACTTTACTGTGGGTAATTCTAGGTAGCCACCTCATGTTCCTTCTCAAAAGAGAAATTAAATGTGGTGCTTTTTTGCAAAGATTCTAACTTTTAAGGCAAAAAGATAGATATTTGGTCATGTTCAAGATGCATAAGGGACAAACAAGGCAGTGACACCTAAAAAACAGCCAGATACATGTCTGGGTAGTCTTTTGTTAAAAGGAAAAAACAAGTAATCATGCCAGAGAAAAGAGAATGGAAATAAGCTGAGAGGATGCAGGGGAAAACACGATGAATGAGAACATTATCTGGGGAAAAACAATTTGAGTTTGATAAACACTATCAAGGAACACACAAAAGTTCAAAGCCAAGGAAAATGATGGGCAGAGTTGTATGTTCCTGGATCTGACCATCCTGGAATATTGTTGCTTTCTTTATTGCAATACAATTAATAATTAGCATGGTATCCTCCTGGGCAAACACTTCCACAGAATTCAATACTTACATCGTGATGTGTAAAACCACTTGAAAAGTATATGGCTTTTAAATATCAGGAGAAGTCAAGCAGCCTAACCACAAAACCCCAGGCATTTGCTCACAGTTCAGTTCCTTACAGACATATTTACCCATCAAAACCCAAATCACTGTCAGCAGAGGATGCAAAAACTCAGTGTCACCAAAAACCTGCTTAACTTATGGTGCCCCATCTCCTGGTTCTCACAATGGAACATCTGGAGTGCTCATCCTTTTAATTCAATTTGATATTGAATTTATTTTAATTATCGAGACTATAAAAAACTAGTTTAAAAAGTTCTATCATGAATGAATGCAAATCTCCACCCTCTAAATGTTACCAGTTCTGAGGAGATAAAAGGAGGCATGTCTTGTGTAATTCAGCTTGACGTTGCATAACCATCCCTCATGGTTTGTACAGTCTGATATAAACAGAGACAAAATTATTCAGCTTTCTGTTTTCTTTCCTCCAAAGTTAGTTTATATGGAAAATAATAGCTGGTTGAAAAATCAGAATTTTGGTGACTTGTGATGCTATGAAATGGCATCAATAAGCAAAGGTGGGCATGAGTTTCTTTTCCATGATGAAATTAGTTCCTTGATTAGCCCATTTTTTGACTTTCAGTCCTGAGTCCAGGCTGGAAGTTAAGCACTGCCCTTTTCCAGACTGGTACCCAAGGTATTGAACAGCATGGATGGTGACAGATTTCTTAATGATATTTTGCATTTTTCATCATTAACCTAGGAAGATATGCTGCACACTCAGCTGGCACAGGTTTCTCAGAGAAGCTGTGGTTGCCCCATCCATGGAAGTGTCCAAGGCCAGGCTGGACAGGGACCCTGGGATAGTGGAAGGTGTTACTGCCCACGGCAGGGATGGGACAAGATCAGCTCTAGGGTTTCTTCCAACTCAAACCATTCAGGAATGCTAGTCCATGATTGTAAGAAGCACTAGTGAACAAACTCAAGTCTCATATCATGTCCACATGATAATTACATACTTCAGACTATATATTACAGACATGACTATGTATTTTTTTATTGCAAGCCAAAATTCACTTAAATGCAATGATTTGGTTTTCCTCCCTTTTATCTGGATGTACAGTAAACCCCGATCCAAAGCAATGAATAATTGTAAGCCTAAAGAGGTCTACTTTCTAACTTTTTTAAAAATTGGAGATCTAACAGAACAACCTTTCCTTTGTGGCAAGATCCACATGAATGGTGTTGTGCACCATATGACAATGGGTACAGACACCCAGGTCACTTGTGTATACTAAAAAAAGCCACATTTCTCACTGTGCATTCACATCACAGCAATTTTCCAGCTAAATTATACTTTCAGCTAAATAACTGCTAATTATACAGTTAGCACAATAAGCAGGAAGAAGCTTATCTGCCTAAAAAAAGCAAAACCTGAGCAGGGATTGGTAAGGAAGTATGCTACAACTGCACAATGTAAATAGGGTAAAAGAAAACAACAGGACAACACACTGCACTGAAGTCTTAATTCAAAGAAACCTGACAAAATGAAGTGGAAATGTCACACGTAATTGCGAAAGAAACACTTGATGGAAATGCAGGCTGACAAAAAAAACATGTCCAAACACAATTCTAATCTTAACTGCTTATGACAATGAATGGCTTTTAGTGAGTGGGAACTTGCTGCCAGTAATAAAATGCTTTGACATTTGAATTTTTAAAAGTGCAAGTTGCTTGGTGTCAAAGCTTGGTGGCTTTAGCTTATTCTGACCAACAGTGCTGGTCTCTCTCCAGTGGAGCCAGGAGCGCACACAGTGTGCAAAAGCTGTGAAGCAGCTACTTGAAATAGCTGGACATGATGTAATAGTTTCCTTCCCAGGAACTCCACAATTCACAGAAGGAAAACCCTCTTGGACTCACCACTCTCCTTGCTAGTTCTGAGTGACCCCTTAAGGACATCTGCTCCCTTTGCCTCTCTTTCCAACTCAGAAAATCCCAGGATGGTTTGGGTGGGAAGGGACTTTAAAGCTCATCTCCTCCCCCCCCCTGCCATGGGCAGGGACACCTTCCACTAGCCCAGGCTGCTCCAAGCCCCATCCAACCTGGCTTTGGACACTGCCAGGGATCCAGGGGCAGCCACAGCTGCTCTGGGCACCCTGTGCCAGGGCCTGCCCACCCTCCCAGCCAGCAATTCCTTCCCAAGATCCCATCTGGCCCTGCCCTCTGGCACTGGGAAGCCATTCCCACTCCCTGCCTTGTCCCAAGTCCCCCTCCAGCTCTCTTGGAGCCTCTTCAGGTACTGGAATGTCAGGGAGGGTTGCACCATGTCTGTGTTGTTGCATTCACACTGTGGGACCACTCATCATCTTCAGAGATGAGGCTGAAGGCCCCATAGAGATGTAGGAATAGAGAAAAGGTGAGGGTGGAGGTTGCACAGGCAACTGTAATTATGGCTGTTCCCCATGCTGAGCCCCTGTCCATGATGACTCACTGTAGCTCTTCATCTGTAATATTTTCAGTGAGATTCAACAATTTGCGAACATAAATTATAAAAAATTACAGTCATAAACAACTACTTCCTTCATGACGCAGATATGACTATAAAGGCAATTTTGTCATCAATGGGGGGGAAAAAAAGCATACATACCCTGCACAATTAACAGATATCAAAAGGACTAAGAATGCCAAATTAACCCCAAACAGACAAGTTCTGCAATTTTTTTTACTGGGGAGAAACCGGCAGGAAAAATTTGGTAAACTGTTCCAGATCCATAAGCTACAGCCACACAAAGTATAGCTGAACAGACAGTTTCAGTTCATCCTACATCACATTTTTTTTCATCTGGCTTTGTACATGCTGAAGAACACTTCAATGAATTATGTTTTTGGACATTCAGTAGTTACTACTTCTGTCTGTAACGCAGCTATTCCAGATTTCAGGGTGGTATTCCTCAGTCTTTTGTGAGGAATAGACAGTAGACACTCTAGAGAATTACACCTTGATAACATAATTTATCAGCATCCAAAATTGTAGTGATATAGATTTCCCTTTTGTCATTATAGAGGAATATCTATAGTTAAATATTTTCAAATAATTTACTTTATTTTTAGTTAGTTTAAGAGAAGCATATGTATCTTGTTTGTATTAGCTTTGGGGAGCTTCCAAGAGAGCTGTCTGAATTTCCTGCATTTTCAGCAGAAAATAAAACCTTCAACAAAATAAACTCACTCTGCCAAAGGAGTGGAAGAACGGAGAGGAATGAAGGAAGCTCACAAGAAAGCTGTTCTTACTCTCAGTGAGCAAAGCAACTTCAAAGCCAAGCCTTTGGTGACCAGAATCTTATCTTTATCTCTTTTACTGGCAATACTCTTTGGCTGTTCTATGTCAAGCTCAGACAACTTTTGGTAAAGTAGGTATTACGTGAAAAAATGCAGGGCCTATTGTGATTATAACCCCAAGAATTAACCCTGGCATCTCTGATTACTGCTTAGAAATGAGAGCAGAGCTGTCACACCAGCACAAAGTTTGTTGCCAGACACTTTGCTAAATAAACTGTCCATCCTGACACTCCTCCCCTGCTTTCCAGAGTAACTGGCAAGCTGAGGGTGCAGGTTTTCAGTCACATTGAGCCACCCCATGTAGGAACACATTTCCCAAGAGGAACATGGCATTTCCAGCCCGTATCCCAGTGCCAACACCCACCACAGCCCACAACAAGGCTACACCAGAGGAAATGCCACAGACTGTCCTTTCCCAGAGGGAAAGGCCCAGGAGCATGGAAAACACACCACAGGACACCTGCCAAGGCAGCAAGCTCAACTGTTTTCATGCTCCAAAAGCCTGTTTTCCCAGGCTGCACTGGCCCAGGAAATGATGAGCCATTTCTGAGGACACGAATATAACCCAGGGAAGGTGCAGATGCTTCATTGGTACTCCTTAGATGACTTCACTATATCATGTTTATTATCCAGCTGACCTACAGCTAATCCACAACTCATGTCCTGGTCAACCCTTCACCTTCATCTCTTCTTCCATCTACGTCCTTCCTGTCTTTGAAATTCCAATCCTAAACCACTTCACTTTAAAGTATTCTAACTTATCCTCCACCTCCTTCAAAGTCAGGCTCCAGAATCAATAAAAAATTACTATAAAATTGCTCAGATTCCCTCAGTGCTTTTCTGATACTTAGTGATACTTCACTCTCATAGTCCTGGGTCCTTTTTACCTGTTTACTGAGGATTTTGCAATTCCCAGAACCACAGAATCCCAAAATAGTTTGGTTTGGAAGGTTTATTGGGAGGGAAATCTTCTACTACACCAGGTTGGTCCAAGCCTTCCCATGAATCAAATCAAATAAACTGATTTTCGCCCCAACTAGCTTAGAAAAACTAAATTTATAATAATATCTGGAAGACATCTACTCAAGGTCAAGCTTCAGAGGCTGGTCTAAGCCCACCAAGAAGCTCCAGCATAAGGGGATCCACCACAATGCTTAAAATACCTGACAGTCACCAGCTGGGAATCAAACACTTCCAAGACAGTATTTCCAAACCACACCCAACACTGATAACAGAATGCAAACAGTATTTAGTAAAACTGAACCCAATCATTGTCCAAGATCCCACAAAACCTGCGAAGCAAATGCTACTAGAAGATGACAACATTCCCACTAAGAAAATTAAATCTGTGAATTTCTGTTTAGTCATATTGTGCTTGAAATACTAATGACGTTTTCTTGCTGTTTTCTTGCTGTAAGGAGATGAAGATTTCTCCGTTTCTCCATGAAACTAAGCAGTATTCCCTGGAAGTATGGGAAGATTTTGTTTGGTTTGACTCGTAGAACAAGAAAGAACAAGTCCCATACGCAACCCCAACTCCACCATACAAAGGTAAATAGATCATCATGATACAGGCTTTAATTAACAGAAACAATCTACCTTGAGGAGAGTTCGAGGACTTTAAAGACATTCCTCAAGTGAAAAAGTTTCTGATTCCAGCCCTACACAATCAGCTTAGCTGCAAAATGTCACCAGCAAAACTGTCTGGAGAAGTTGCACAGCAAAAAGTGCTACAAGAACTGAAACTTTGATAATTATCATGGAATGATAACCATCACATGATGGTTTGGGTTGGANTCATTATTCCTACACTTGAGTCTGGTGCCCTGTGCCAGGGCCTCGCCATCCTGACAGCCAGAACTCCCTCCCAATATTCCATCTGGCCCTGCCCTCTGGCACTGGGAAGCCATTCCCCATTGTCCTCTCACTCCATTCTCTTGCAAGAAGTCCCTTTCCAATTCCTTGTAGGCTCCCATCATGAGCAATGCAGGTCTTACATAAGACAAAGTTTCTAATTTATGTATTAAACCTGACAGTAGTTATTCATACCAATGTAAATAATACTTAATGAAATCTGTAGACCCTCAAGAATATCTTAGAGATGATTTCTGATGACCCCCTTTGAAGCAAGTAAGTGGTTCTCCAAAAAGGAACAAATTCAACAATTTTGTAGGAAGATACAATTGCTACACAGACATTCATTTTTGTGTTTCAGTTCATAGTTAACTCCAGATTTAAGCACCTTTATTTATTTTAATGCCTCTTTGGAATGGGCCCTTATTCTTTTTATCCTATGTTATGTTAACTAAAGTACAGAAGCGCATATTTTTATCATGAAGAATAAGATGGCAAAACATCACATCTTGCAATTGGCCACAAAAAACCACCAATTAGCAGTTTAAGCCAAACAGTTTTCTTCATGCTTTTCCTTCACACCTCCCATATTTACTACATACAATACACTATAGTTGCAGGAAAATAATTTATCCATCAGTACCCTATCACCCCAGCATCACCTCTGACTATATTATCAAATATATTCTTCATACTTGATATTATGCTTAGCAGTAGCAATTGTGTCATTCTCTGCAAAAATATATATACAACTATTAGGGTATTTCCTGTGAACCACCTGCTGTCACTTGAGAAAATCCCTCAGTAATTACAGATTACATCAGTCCTAGAGTCAGTTCTGGGCCCCTCAGGACAACAAGGACACCGAGGGGCTGGAGCATGTCCAGGGCAGGGAAGGGAGCTGGGGAAGGGGCTGGAGCCCCAGGAGAGGCTGAGGGAGCTGGGAAAGGGGCTGAGCCTGGAGAAAAGGAGGCTCAGGGGGGACCTTGTGGCTCTGCACAACTCCCTGACAGGAGGGGACAGCCGGGGGGGTCGGGCTCTGCTCCCAGGGAACAGGGACAGGAGGAGAGGGGGAGCCAGGGGAGGCTCCACTTGGATATTAGGGAAAATTTCTTTCATAAAAGGGATGTCCAGCCCTGACCCAGCTGCCCAGAGTGGAGTCCTCACCCCTGGAGGGATTTAAATGCCACATGGACGTGGCACTTGGGGACATGGGTTAATGATAGCCTTGGCAGTGCTGGGGGAATGTTTGGACTCTATGACTTTTCCAACCCAAACTCGAGAGGGCTTTTTCAAAGCAAATGATCCTACAATTCTATGGCTTTGCAAGCCCACCTTCAGTGTCTAAGCAATTTTAATTGAGAAAGTATCAGAACAAACCAAATATACACTGACTAAAGCTGAATATCCCAGACTAAAGCTGTCAACTTCACAGAAGTTGAATTCATAAGTTCTCATGTGGTTCCTCACTGATCAGATCCTGTGGTTCAGCATCTTTGTTATGACACAGCAAACCATCAATGCCTTGGAACTGTTCTCTCTCACTAGAAGTACCAACCTGAATAATTTTGACCCTATCTAAGAGAAAAAACTTCACACACAAGACTGTGTAATCCAAATCCTCAATACAAACAAAGACTGAATGGAGTTTCCATAATTTCCATACTATCCAAGCAGAAGATTTTCCAGTCCTGATGACGCACAGGATGTCAGTGGGAAAAGTCAGGGCTCCCCTCTACCCAGCAGCCAAAAGATTCTGTATTCCTGCCCTCGGGGTGAAGATTGCTATTGAAATTTCTGTGAGCAGCATAAGAAAGTCAGAAGGGGTTGGCAGAGCAGACGAATTCATCATTACAATTTGGGGAATGCCAAAGAGGCAAGGGAATGGTGTTACCACTAAGGCCACACCCTGCCCCTGCTTCCACGGAGCAAGAGTCTTGCTCTGCCCAAATGCCAAAAAATCACTGCAAATGGAAACTGAGATGGGTAACACAGCAACAGAAAATCACCACAGAACAGAAAAAAATCCCCTCTTGACTGCCTCATGATAATATTAGGCCTGTTTAAAAACAGTAATTACAAAAAAGGTTGATTTAGCCTGTTGCTGTTCATACAGAAGGTTACAGTGTGCACATAGTGAAGTTTTTATAATGGTTCAGTATTAAACAGCAACAGTGCATGATAAAAAATGTCAGGTCCCAGACAGCAGATAGCTGACAAGGGGTTACAGCATGAGACTCCCAAACTGCTGTGAGCAGTTGGCTTTACAGCCACTGTCTTATACCAGAGCTGAAGATAAATCATGGAAAATGCTTTTATTTCTTATAATACATTAAAAGATAGGAGCATGGTTAAAGAAGTAATTCCTTATGACACCACTCAGCACACATACTGTATTCATTCTTTCAGTGGTGTTAAATATTTTGAAAATTAAAGGGAATAGCTTAACAAAGATGTGTGAAGCCTATCAGAAAAATCACATTATTGAGCTTTGAAGTGATTTCAGCATAAAGGAGGTAAGTTCTTCTAAAATATTAGAAAATATAAGAAAGTGGTTTTGTTCTCCTCTTACATTACCTGCCAGTAGATGTATTATTTATTCTATTAACCTGGGCCTGAAAAACCTCTATGAAAAAATTTCAAGAACTGCTCTCCCAAGCTGAATAAAATGGAAATTGTAAGGAGATGAGAAACAGCCTTCTGAGAGCTGACAGCAAAACAACCAAACAAATGGGGTAACTTTTAGATTAAATCTCTTTTCACTACATTCCATCTTATTTTTGAAAGACATTTGGACACAAAGACACTGCATCAGTTCTGATAAACACAGAAGTTGCTGACCACTGCTCTGCTGAATGTTCTGGAAGCAGAGAGCAGCTGCAGCCTGAATGCCAAAAAATGAACCTTTAACTGAGATGTGGAAAACCCAAAACTCACAGAAAATAATTGCAGAAGTCTATGTACACAGGCACTTGTTCCAAAATGAACTATGAGCAACAGATGGTATTTTCTCGAATTTTGAGGCAAAATGCTCTTGATAGAAATATGTAAAAGCTGCATTATACAATTAAATAAAATTTTCTGGAGTATTTATGAAGTCTTTTCTATTTTGGGACCAAAGTTAATTTTTTGTTGCCTGCTTCATAAAGCACAGCAGTGACAGACAGGGACAGGATGAGAGATTACTGCTGAAAGACAGTGAAACACCTGGATATGTTGTACATCCATCCCAGAGTCCCTCACCTCTTCCTCACCAAAATCCTGTTTGTGATTATAACTAGTTACCTATAATTTGCAGTAAGTTTTCTAATAAACTTTAATTAACCTACCACATGTTAAGATGGCTAATTTATTGCAGAAAAATAATTTTATGTATCAGAAAACTTCCATGAAGCTTTTTTTCCCATGGGAATGTAACATGACTCTTCCTATTGACTCAATTTATCAAAATCAAAGAAGATTAGTGTTGCAATGGGAAAACTTGTCATTATTTTTTCAGATAACTTTTTTTGGCTGCATTGAGTAAGCATCTGATTTCTCTGTGAGTGCTACAAATTATCTGCTGGTGAGTAGATGAAAGACCTGCTTTTGGGAACTGCAACATCCATTTTCTCCTCAGTTTATCTGGGGAGAACAGATATACTTCAGATAATTAGTCCTATTGCAGCGAATAAGGCAAATTGAACCTGCAATGTTACAATACATCTTATTTTCTCTAGAACAGGATGGCTGGTTTTTGTTATTAGCCAACATTATCTTTGAGGTCAAGGGTTTGGGTTAGCACACACACAAATGCTGGAGTGGAGCAGGCTCTGTACACACCGTACCAGCTTGATAGCAACAAAAAAAATGCATCGGAACACAGTGTCTTTGGAGAATATGTCACTCAGTAGGGAGCCACAGCTCACACAGCTTGGGCTCCAGCCTGAATATGAACAAGAGCAGCTCTGGAAGAGCTCCACCACATTCCAGTAACATATCTGAAGGGCAATTGGAGGGAGGAAAAAAAAAAAAAAAAAGGTATCTTACGTGTCTCAACTTTGTTTCAGAGAAGTGAAGGCAATCAGACATCTCCCAAAAGTGCTGGGGATAACAAATACAGGAGGATTAAACAATGGCAATGTATTAGAGGCTTGTCTCCCCAGAGCCTTCTCTTCCCCAGGCTGAACACCCCTAGTCCTCTGCCTCTAACTCAGAGATTGTTACGAATTGCTACGTTTTGTCCAAACTCTGGGTTATTGTTTCTATAATTAACCAATTCTGTAGAAGAATTCCTATTTATAAAAGCTGATTCAGCATACGAAATATTCAATTTATTCCACTAATTCATTTAGTTCCTAATCAACAAAGAAATGAGAAAATTAGGAGAAATAGCTGATTACATGAAAGAGAATTAAAAGTTTATCTTTTCAATTACACCTGTGAAAAACATTAGGGTGTCTATACAATTCAACAAAAATGAGTAACAGACTCATAAATTTCTCTTTCTTCTAAATACATTCTCTAGATTTTCTGCGAGGTTTTTCAGAAAGATATTTCACACAGAACAAGAATCCACTCCTGTCAATGGCAATAAACAAAATGTAAATTCTCCCTTCCACATTTCTTTAATGCTGTTTTCAGGCCAGGTGATGAGGAAATCAGTTTTCAGTAAGTGGCTAATTTTGCTCCATGTGATACTTCAGATGAGCAGCAGAGAGGATCCAACCCTTTCTCAAAACCCATTTTTGGTTTTGAATTTCTGTCTATATTAATGATTTTTATTCTCCAAATCTTTTTCTTATTCATTTCATATGAAGACTGTCTTTTAATATGGTTGACTCATTCCCTTTAAAATACTCTCCTTTCCTTCATCCCATCATTCAGTCTCCTGGCCACCCACACTGCCAATCAGCAGCAGTTGCGTAACATTATAGGTAATATTAACAACAGCCATCAGTGGGAGAATTGCCCTCAGCATGGCACTGTGAAATGCTGCTCAAGGGGACAAGACCTCTCCAAGAAGAAAAATTGTAAATTGATGAGATTAACTTGCTTCGGTAACATGGACACAGCTTGGAATAAATGTGGCTCTGCAGAGGTAGAAAATGGTCCCGTATCAACGTTTTATAGAATTACAGAATTGTTTAGGTTGGAAAAGGCATCCAAGATGGATTCCAACCACTTCTTCAGCACTGCCCAGGCCACCACTGACCCCTGTTCCCAAGTGCCACATCCACACAGCTTTCAAACCCTTTCACAGACTGAGGACTCCACCATTGCCCTGGGCAGCTCTAACAGGGCTGGACAGCTCTTTCCATGGAGGAATTTTNATGTTTCAGATCAGACAGATTCGAGCAGCATCTCCACAGGTGAATAACTTCTTCCATTACTTTATCCAATGTGAAGCACACCATCTTCCTCTTACAGCATGTTTCTCAAAATCACTGGGTCTTGGTTTACCCTAATTCCTATTATTTTCTTTGTCTTTTCAGTGCCAAGTCACAGATATCTGCAATGACGGAATCTAAAGATCTTTGTTCATTTACTCTTTTAATAATTTCTTAGTACCCTTTGATAGAAATGGATGGGTGTTTTTTATACAACAAGCAAAAATGTACAAAACCCTCACTGGTTTGTCTGTAAACGTCCCTGTAAAATATGAAGAGGAGAAATTGGAAATGGAAGGTACAACATGTACCGCCAATATCTCATAGAGAAAAAGCAGCACACAGAAATTCCAATTTCAATTAGATATTTAGTACCAAACAGCCTAAAAGGTTTGGTACATACTTTCTTCCTCATCCATTTCCTCTACTTTATATGGCTGCATTTTTAAAAAAACAATTACTGGGATGTTTATAACATATGGTCACATACTTATGGTTTTTAAGCACTACATTTTTCAATCAAAACCTTGCGTTAGGAACACCAGAAAATTGTTTTAATGCATTGTTGAAATAGATTGCTGTTATAAAAATAAATCCTACTCTTTGGAGAGCTACTGCATTACGTTGTTCTGTTTGTCTGTGGACGTCTGACCAAGATGAACCATCCAGGTGAAAAATTGGTTTCTGAGAAACCCTGAACAACCCACTCATGTGAAAGAGGCAGCAGGAAAAGCATCTAATGACCAAATCAGCACACAGGGTGCTTTGGGGATCAGTACTTTTCCTTTTTTCATCCAAACACTTCAATACTTACCATTGGTGTAAATAAAACAAATGTTGGTTTACATGGCAGTAATAAACAGTTTTACAGAGAGGCTTATGAGGGCTTTATCTTAATAATGTACCACATTTTCTATCTACAGCTACACCTAAGACCCTTCTAAAATCCCAGCACTCCCAGGCTGCCAGTTTTCTCAAATGCAACCCAATTAGCTGTGCAGGAGAAAAATCAGCACACTAAATTCTCCTGTTTAACTTTCCTGTGCAAAGGAACCCCAAAATCTCATCCATTTATAAGACAAGCTCTTAAAACGTCTTCAGTTTAATCATCTTCTCTTTTAAGGGTACTCGCATATGCAGTCTTCTCAAAAAACATGGGGTTTGAGTGCAGAATTTGAACAAATGCCTTGATTTATACCTTCTAGTGCAAAATAATGACAATGTCCTAAAGCTCTAGAACTATTGAAGAACAAGTAAAAAATTATGATGCTCATGTTTGGTTTACTTCAAATGTTTCTAACAAGCAAAACAAGGAATTTTGAAATTACTTTAGCAGGTGTTTGCACTGCTAATGTCAAAAGTTCTTTTACTTATTTGTTCTCCTGCCTCATAAACCTAAAGAATGAAAGATTTTTGATCAGATGTTAAGATGATACTACCACAGAAAATGTTCTTTCAAAACAAATGCATTTTCATCCTTATTTTCCAAAACAATGAGAATTTCTAAGTGAAATAATGCTTAACACCATCTATGTAACACAAATACCAGACACCAATAACACTTTTGTCAAAGTCCTGGGTGGTGAAATATCATCACTCTTTGAAGAACATCATCCTGATGTTCTTCAATGTATATGTCTACAAATCTTTCAAACACAAGCAATGTGTTTGTAAAGACACAATAATGCAAAACCCAGCTGCAAATAACTATTAGTACTTCATAGTAATATACAGAAGTTTAAACAGACTAAACTTCACCAATACCTTTTCCACAGGACTTCAGGATAGTTCTTCTGTTTAAGGATAATTTATGCAGCATTTTCTCATTAAAGTTCCAATTAATTTAAAGGAAAGAACTGATTACGAATTCAGACAGAACTGCAGAATTCAGCTATTACTCAATAGAAAAGCTTGCTTTAGATTTGGGTTAGGTTGGTTATTTCAGTCTATTCTGAAATAGCTATTTTTTGTGATATAAAAATAGGGGGATTAGGTAGGAGTAATATTCTATAAAATATAATTCATCTGGAGGAGGGTATGACTAATATTTAGAAAAAGTATTTATAGGCCCTCTGCTCAATACTGGAGACAGGCAAACCCAAGAATAACCTGATATTGAATATGTTACTTCATCAGCCATCAAGTCAGAGTAATCAAAAAGAAGGTATTATAGGGCAAAACAAGGTGACTCTCCTATTAAGTGCAACTTAAACAGTTAGAATCCACATACCATACAAAACTCACCCAGTACTATACTGCTTTACCATATGGTTTCAGTAAACAACAACTGAATAAAAAAATTCTTGTATAATCACATCTTAAGTTTATTCCTCTAGACGACACCAGAAACTAAAAATTCACAGACAAAAATGAAGTTTTTTAGACCATTAATGATGCGTGGCTAAGGCACCAAAAAAAAAACTTACTGGGTTTCTTGATGACATTTTGAAATGGAAGAAAAAAGAGACGAAAAAACCACTGAAGAGACTTAGGCAGTGCTTTGGATGCTAAGTAGGTGGTTTCTGAATTTTAAAGAAAGATTATGACAAAAAAAAAAACAAAACAAAAAAAACAAACCAACAAAACAAAACTACCTTAGTTTTTTTCCTCACCCCAGTATTTGACAAATATGGACATATCTCAGTCAGGAGTCTTGATTTAATTTGGCAAAAGCTTCCCTTTCTGCCAACAGCGTATCCAGTTCTACATATTTTGTGAGTTCTTAGCAGTTACCACTGACTACCAGCTGAACAACATTAATTGCATCACACTAACTCTATTATGGCTGACCAGTTTATTTGGAAGTAGGTTTAATTTAATTTCTGCACCGTTACTGGAGTCATCATATGATTGTGGGGAAGACTTCCCATTTCTTTGTGATAACACACGTTTATAGCAGAACACTTCTATGTGATGGAAGAGCTCTGCATTAAACTGTTCTTTAGATAATTTAAAAAATCAGATAGAGCTGCAGGATACCTAATGTCATATTAGATATGCAAGCACAGAACACATTGTAAGACCTGGTGAGTCTAGAGGTCTCGTCCACTCCAAATGGCCCTATAATTCATAGAATCATATAATCCTAGAATGATTTGGGCGTGAAAGGCTCACAGATCATCTCGTTCTAACATCCAAAACATCACAACATTTATTCAAAGGTCAAATTGTTCACATCAATAGTGAATGAAATACTTGTTTGCTACATATTAGATTAAAAATTAACTTCTCTGCACTAAATCTAGAACATTAATAGATTTTAGATCTGTTCCATTGTATTTAAAAGACAGTAAATACAGCAGTTCATGGACCTGATTGTACCTACTCTTCAGCAATTTCAAGCTTCTAAGATAAATACAGCCCTTAACAAAAAAGGCTCTTAATTATAACAGACAATTTCTTCTTAGGAAGTAAATGACGCAGGGGAACCTTTTTACATCTCTTGATGTGCAGGAGGGAGACTGGGCTGGTTCTCTCTTGGGGGAACTCAAACGAAGGACTATTTATGAAGTACTTGGAGCTTTGAATATAATCAAATGTAATAACAAGATATAAGCTCCCACCCCCCCAATTTCTTTTTTGTTGAAACCACTTTTGTAATACTGGTTTTTAGTAACCCCCATAATGGCCAAATTAGAGGGACCCCAACTGAAGTCATTCATCCCACATAAAACAAACATTGCTTTTTCTTCTTAGCTTTGTTTTACAAGCTACATTACTTCCAGATGACGCTTGAGGGGCCTAGGAGTTTCAAGAGCTAGATGGTTAAACAGACAGCTGCTTTCTATTTACCATATAAATCAGGGAAAAATCAAAGAAGAATCTAAATATTAGAATTCATTTAGCCCATTATGGAGCACAAACTGAGAGGGAAAAGAAAATAATACAGAAATCTCGTCATCCAGATGCAGAGTTTAATTCTGGTTATCAAGATGAGAGAAAAACTCATCAACATTTGCAGAATTCCAGCCCTCCATGAGAGCCAGTTTTGCACAGTGGGTAAATTTACTGGATTGGGAAGGAGTCAGAAAAGTCAGCTCTGATTGGGAACTCTCCCAGTACTGCCAGGCTTTGCTACTGCAGACTTTACATATATAATTATGTATTAAAACATATATTTTTATACATATAATCCATACACAGAGCTCACTACATTTGTGTTTTTTACATTTTTCCCCTTGACTTGCCAACATGCTTTTATGTCTATACTAAATAACCCCAAAACCCAACAGATTTTGGACAGAGGATTAAAGGATAGCTCTCCGTATATTGATTAATGTATCTATTAACATGAAAAGCTCAATATTACACTACAAGGTTTCTATCCCAAATTTCATCCACCACTGAAGGGATGTTTAAATGACAATGTTATGTATTAAATAACTGAATATATTGCCACTAAGTGGGATTATTTTTAGAATTTTTCCTAACACATTTAAGCGTCATCTGGCTAGAACAATTTTCTTTTTAAATCCCAAATTTAGGAGGCAAGACTCAAGTTATGATGTCTGCTGAACCACTTGAATCTAATACTACACCTACATTTGATTTTTAATTTCCTCAATTTTTGCATTAAGGAAACTGGTTTTTTTTCTTTCATCAGCAAGAAAATGATATAAACTTGCCACAAATCAAAATTTACTCTCTTCTTCTCCATCCAGTCTTTCCCTAGAAAGAGTTAATGAGAATCTCTTGTTATCAGCTGTACTTTAACAAGCAGAAGAAGCACTCAAAAATCATAAAGAATACTACGAGTTCCTTAAAAAGAAATTTTTGGGGTAGATGGCAGCTCCAACAACACATCTGATGTGCCACTTTCCAAGAGAAGTTAACATGTCTCTAGTTATGCTGTTAGGTTCCTCTGATTTGATAAATTACATTAGGCTGTAATCAAATTACCAAGAAAATAATTGATATGTTTACTTAAGTAATATATCTTGATTTGAACTGAAAGAAGCAAAAATCTAAATTATTTTATTACCAGTTTTCTTGTTTGCTAAAAACATTGGAAAATATGCTTTCATTGAATGGAAGAAAGCAAGAAAGGTAAATCCTAAGTGGACTCTTCCCATTTCCAGTTGGATCAAAGTGTAGTATTTCAAAACACGTCAATGCTGCTACAAAAGCAATGAATAATATTATGGCTTATGCAACAAGTAAACTACTCAGCATGAGAATTAGTTTAACAGAGGATAGTGTGTCTGAGGCAATAATGACAAGGGGTGGTTGTCTCTGTCCTGCTGCCTTCTCCGTCCTGCTCATGAATCCCACCACACTGATAAGAGTTTATCAGGAAAGGAACTGGACATCAGTCCAGCCTCAAAAAATGAAACAACTTGCTCGTTTCTTTTTTAAAAAACAGAAAAAACAGAAAAGCAAGAACAATATCAAGGCCAATGGGGTCAGTTCCTTACTCCAGTTCCCAGCTCTGCTGGCACACCACAAACCTGATGGCAGAACATTAAGAAACATGGTAAAGGTAGAACTCAGTGTATTCCTACCACCATCAGTGAGTATAAGCTTAAGGACTGTGTATTGGGTCAAAAACTTACTAGAATATAGAGAGAACTACTGCTCAAACACCCAGAATTTAGGACAGTATCTTAACCAGCACCTAGAATACTTTTATGTATTATTTAACCCTTGGATTTGGGTTCCATGCAAATTCCCCTTTGGATTACAGAGCACAGTAAGAAAATGAATAATTTCTAAATTAAAGTGAATGAAAAAATAGTGAGAATTGCATTTTTAAAATACATATTTGGTCTGAACAGGACCTGCAAAGAGAAATGCTTATTAGGCAAATCTCCACCTCCTAATGAACAAACCTGTGTAGAGCAGGCAATATTGGAATCACCCCTTTCCTTAGCTCCAGGCTGGGATACAGAGGTAAAACACACTTCAGGACTTCAGACATTCCAGTCTCCTCAGCTCCTACACTGCTCCTTGTTCTTACACACAACATAAACACAGGCTTTCAGAAGCAGAATATGCTGAACTGATGAAATCTGGCCTCAACTTTTTTTAGTCAACTGCCCATGTTTCAGACTGAGCTGTAACATGAGCAATTTGGAGAGGAAAAAGAAAGGAACAGAAAGCCATGCTTAATAGTTTAACTTACTGTTTCAAAATACAGGCCATGAACTTATTTTACTCTCCCCTACACCAATCTTTCCAAGTGCTCTCTTTCCTTCTTCCATCCCTACATCATACCAACAGTAAAAAGAGAAAAAATTCACAGGAGTATCTAAGCCTCTTGGCTGAACTCCAGGGAGCTTTCCCAGCTCTATCAGCTGCATTGTTCAGCTGTCTCTGTATGTAAGGGGACAACTTTGTACTGAAAGCCTTTCCCTGGGCCTTTCCTTAACGGCAGTATTGTTTACATCCACCAAGTTTAAAAGAAGTCCAAAACCCATAAAATATTCCTACACACCCTAAAATACATATCTTCATATGTATGTTATCACATGCCTATGTGTTTTACAAGACATGTATATCATGCTGTTTCCTTATTTAAGTCACTAAACTATTCTATCAAATTATCTTTTTAGGTACTTTTATACTTAATGCTAGAGTAATAGGATATGTAAAGTCTCAGGCAGGCATATTCTGGATCATGTATTAGCCCTGAAAATAAAACAGTTGATACATTTTCGTCCTCAAAAATCCTGGGCAGCTGATTTTCTTTCCTTCACACAATACTGCAGTGAGGGTTCAAATGAGTACAGACCAAAGACACTTCAGCTGTACAAAGATATTATTCAAGTCCTCTCAAAACGTCTCCTTCTTCCACCCAAAGCAAAGATTTCCCAACAAGCTGTGCAATTAAATACAAAATTGTTGCCTACTTGTGGGCATTGGCTCAGCAAACTGAAGGGAACTGTAAGTATCCATGTATTCAGAACACACTAATTCGCCCCATGACTCCAGTTCTCCCCCAGAGGCTCACTGGGAATTGTTTTCAATCATTTTTAGGCATTTTAAGACTGTGGATGCTAAAGCCCAGTTCTTGAAACTGCCATTTTCAACTGTGTGATTTAAATATCCTGAATTACAAATGGCTTGAAAAGCACGAGTTGACAGTAAGTCTCTTCCCTCTGCATAGCTGTGGTTTTGTTCTGCCATTTCTAAGTGTAATTCTTGTTTTTCAGAGACGTTTCAGACATGACATCATTCATACAGGTTCCTGTATTTTGATGTCGGCGGTTGCTCAGCTGCCACACTCAGAGAATTCTTTGCAGATTTAGGGATGTAAGACTTGAATTTCAAAGCACCCATTACAACATTCTTCTTGATACTCACATAGTCAGGAAGTGGAGAGTCGTTTGAACCCAGGGAACCTCTCAAGGTCTGCGTGGCTTGCTCCAGCACTTTGTTGTGTTTTTTAGACAACAGAGAAAATAGACTGAGGGAAAAAAAAAATTAAAATAACTTCACCACAATGTCGTAAAATAGTTAAGACTGCTCAGTAAGGAAAGAAATCCTATTAGATACACAAAATTTTTAGAATGCAATGCACAATAGTTGTATTATTTATTTATTTATTTATCATCTGGGTAAGTAACAGCAGAGTTTGAATCAGAAATATTCTATACAGTATATGACCTGAAGAACATCTTATATTCATTATTAAATTCATAAAAGTCAAACTGTCACAGAAGGAATGGCATACATGCAAATTTAGTTTATAAATAGTTTGTGTTCACTAGAATGCAATTTTTAAGTGCAGCACCTCATGCAATACACCGTAATATACACTTTAGTATCTCATATATTATCCATTCTAATAACCTATTGCTTAGACAGGAGAAATCTGAGTATATGACAAAAGCTTTGGGTGTTTTGAGGCCAAGTTATTGCCTTTGACTAGTATATATTATTTTCAAATTTACTTTAGCCTAAGGCAATGAAAAAAGGATTACCTTAGCTTTATAAATAATCTGTAAAATCAGAGGTCCATACACATACAGAAATAAACACAATTTTCTTGCATTCTGGAGAAAAGCAGGCCAATGACACTCACAGAGGATGGTGTAACCTGACTGACAAGGAGAATGGCGGAAGCAGCAGCAGAAGGCAAAGGCCACCAGCTAATGCTCAGCAGCAGCAAGGAGTGAGATACTTCTCTAAAGCCCTGGATTGGCTGTCAATTCACAGATAAACCCATCCCCATCTTGGAAGAGCTTCTAAGACCATTGAGTCCAACCCTGCCCCCAGCATAGCCCAGGCCACCACTGACTCATGTCCCCAAGTGCCACATCCACACAGCTTTTAAATCCCTCCAGGGATGGGACTGCACCACTGCCCTGGGCAGCCTGTGAAAGAACAACCCCTTCCACGGAGAATTTTTCCCTAATACCCATTCTAAACCTGCTCTGCTGCAACCTGAGGCCATTTGCTCCTTAGCTGTCAGATGTTTTTAGGCTTTCTGTGTTTGAAAACATAATTTGGACTTTACTTCTTCTTGGAGCATTACAGGACTCCCATCAGGTTTTCCTAGGATGACTATGTGTGTTTTAGAGGGTGGAAAGGCTAGCTGGATCAACACACACCAGAAGGGTTACAGGTGAGGCCCTGGCACAGGGTGCCCAGAGAAGCTGCGGCTGCCTCTGGATCCCAGAAAGTGTCCCAGGCCAGGCTGGACAACCTGGGATAGTGGAAGGTGTCCCTGCCCATGGGACACCTTGGAATGGGATGAGCTTCAAGGTCCCTTCCAACAAAAAACATTCTGTGATGCTGTGAACACAATTCACTTACAAGTGGCAAAATCTACCTCAGTATTATATACTGGACATCCTCCATTTTTTGGAACTGGAACAGAGTTTGAAGGCATGTACTTGCAAGGCTCTTCTACCTCACGAAATGATGACCAGCACTGGGAGAAGTCCCCTGAATTGTTTTAACTTGTAATGTATCATTCATATAATATCCTTCAGGGATGGTAGGAGTGGATTCTTTGGAGTACCAGCGCTTGTCACCCCATAGCTAGTCAAAAGCCTCAGGAAAAGGCTTTTCCAACACTCTTCACAGTCACGAGGAATTAGTTACAGGAATTCACAGCTATTAGTCGAAACCACTAGACCATTCCATGTTAAAAGGGGAAGAAACAGAAATAAAGATATATTGGTAGCTTTCCACCTTTTCCCCCCTCCCATTTTCTGTTATTGCATTCACAGACTGAAATTTTTGTTCAGATCAATAACTGGATCTGCAAGCTGGTCCTTGGTAGGAAACAGCAGCACTATTTCTGCAACCATGGGTATCTTAGAAGACTCAGATTTCAGAGATACTGTCATCAGCACCATCTAGTGCTGTGGAGACAAAATAATCAGTTAAAACCAAGCTGGAGATGCTTATGGTGGGGTGTAGCAAAACCATGGTAAATCTGGTGTCTGCTCCAGAAGATACAGATAATTTCACAAAGAGGAAGAATTTGGAATAAAGAGGATTTCCAATTAATAGATTCTTCTCCAAAATACATAAAGCATTTTGGCTGTAAAGGAAATGTAAATATAAACAAAGAAGTGGGATCAAGATTTTGGAAAGTGCATATGTTCAACGCATGTGAAGAGGAAAACGAACATACAGTGGTACTCTGCAAGGAACCAGAACAGCAAAAAGGTAAATTTATTTATTCCAACAGAAATGTAGAGAACTGGGGAAAAGCAGAAAGGAAGATAATGGATAAATTATTTCTTTATATATTCATTAAGGTGGTTTTTTTTAATAATTAAGTGTACTATAAGTAGATTTTATGGCATAAGCAGGACCTTGGCGGCTGATTTCCAGTTCCAAAGCAGCAGTGCAGAGGCTTTTGTTGTCTTTCCCCTTGCAAAGTTCTGCTTTCCAGCCACAAACTCACGTCCTTCACACCGTGCTGAGACAATTCTTTGTGGGACCACTGCCCATGACACAGATATCCACGTTAAAAACCCTCAACACAACTCTCCCCTCCATGCATCAGTTATCCTTCTCCAAGGACCATCTCTTAGATAAGCACAAAGGCAGGACACGTGGCAGGATTTTTCATACTAGATTTTTCATAATAAAAATGCACAGAACTGCAAACTCAAAGAGCTCCACAAAAACACTACAGCTAAACACAGAAGGAAAAAATCAAGGCCAGATATTGTGATTAACTAATGGATTAGAACCTTCCTAGGAGGTACTGTTGACTCCTGAATTGGTGCAAAACTTCAGTTCCAAGTCATTTACTTATTATTATGCCTCTGTCTCTAGCTCTGAAAACCACCTTGATAAATATCAGACTAATTTTTGAAGTCTCAGCACAGAGTAAGTTACAACCCTCAAAAGGCATTTGTATGAAGTTTAGCTCATAAATACCTTTCATCACCAACAAATGCAGCATTCTAAAGGAACTGCTTGATTTTGCAGCAGTCATGTCTCCAGTATCTGTACGGTTTTAGGCTTGATTTTGACTTCCAAGGCACGAATAATGCAATTTAAAAAAAAGCAAAAATGCTTTACAACAAGATTGTTTCCCTCTTCACAACAAGATACAAGGTCCAGAAGTGGAAGCTGAGACTGTCTCCCAAATTTCCCTCATGTGTCTTTATCACACATCTATTTTTGCCAACTAGAAGTAAAGTTGAGATCAAACAGAAAAATACATGCATTTTGTGGTCACTGAGGGCAGCGTGCACAGGCTGAAAAGAATGTAGATTTTTCTACCAGAATATTTGCCCTCTTTCATCCACTCTTCTCCATCAACTGTCAGGCAGGCTACAGAGCTCGACAGCCCTTACTCTCACCCATTATGGACTTTTCCTAACAATAAAAAGTTATGTTCAGAACAATGAAAACATCTTGGTACTCTAACTCATCTTTCCCTCACAGAAGTACTTCAGCAAGCAAAACAGTTGGAACAAGAGCAAGATGAAGTAACAGCTGGCATCTGTTAGGAAGATTAGGAATCATCAGCTGGCATTATCAGGAGAAATTCCTGCCTGTGAGGAGGTGAGTCCCTGACACGGGGTGCCCAGAGAAGCTGTGTGCAGCTGGAAGTCTCCAGGTCCCTGGCAGTGTCCAAGGCCTGGCTGGATGGGCTTGGGGCAACCTGGGACAGTGGAAGGTGTCCCTGACCACAAACAGGGTGATGTTTAAGGTCTTTGCAACCCATACCACTCTAAGATAATGTGATCTATTACAGATCATCAAATCGCACCAGGGATGAGCTCAGCCAACAAGAAGACTCAAGGCTGAACAACAATCTCAAGGTCCTTTGGTTGTTTGCTTTTAAGGAATTAAAAACAACATTGGTTTCTTACCTCCCTTTACACAGCAGTTTTTAATTTAACTCAGGCCTGAACTTCAGTAAATAAAAAATTAATACAGACTAAATAGTAATGGTTGCTAATCCCAGTGAATTGATTAAGTGCTATTTGCACACACAGTAAAATGCAAACCAGTAAGATATGAACTCAAAACTTTGAAAAAGTCAACTCCACAAAGCCTGTAGATCCCGAAAGAAAAAAAAAGCCAATAAGGAGACTCATTTATCAAGTACTTCAAAAAGTCTAATTTACATCAGTTTGAAACAGCTCATAAAGTACATTTTTCACATTAAAAAAGGAAAAAGTATAAAATGCAGCTTTTATAATGAAAAAAACGGAGAAAAAAGATGTGGAAATTAAAATTAGAAGTGGAAAGGAAATCCAAAGTTAGAATTTGCCAAAACCTTTTCTGAAAGCTTTGGACAATGAGAAGGAAAGGTAGCAGTGTACTTTATTTTAAGGAAGTAAATAGGATGCTCCAAAATTATGACATGCCAGTTTGTCCTGAGCATAATACTGGAACAGTGATTGTGAAACTCATTCCAAGGAGGATCTCACCAGCACTGAAAAATATACCTTGTCGATGGTCTTTCAATGAGACTGGAAGTAAAATAAAGCACAATAGTTCCCATTTTTAACAGGCTTCTACACAACATTTATCTGACTTTGTTCCACAAAGTGGAGATTTTTTTTTTATTAAGACAGTTAATAAATAAATAATAGAAAGTAACATGGGATGCATTATATGAACTGAGGGTGAGACATCCCAACAGTCTGAAAAATATTCTTAATAGGGCCAAAAAGGAACACATTCTTGGCCCCTCTAAATACCAAAAGCTATTAAATACTTGATCAAGCTACCAAAATACTTTCAATATACAGACAGACTATATAAAGTGACTTATATTAATATACATCAACAGTTAAGAAATGCCAATGGCCTGAAATTGCGCCAGGAAGGTTTAGGTCGGATATCAGGGAAAGGCTCTTCCCCCAGAGGGTTCAGGCACTGCCCAGGCTCCCCAGGGAATGGGCCCAGCCCTGAGGCTGCCAGAGCTCCAGGAGAGCTTGGACAGCACTGCCAGGGATGCACAGGGTGGGATTGTTGGGGTGTCTGTGCAGGGCTGGGGGCTGGACTGGATGATCCTGGTGGGTCCCTTCCAACCTAAGATATTCTGTCATTCTACGAAACACTAGTTGAACTTTGCAAATGGCACAGTCATTACAGGACTGATAAACAAAGCAAAGAGGCATTTTAATTAAATTTTTCTTTACCCTTCAAGAAGTTGAATACAAAATAAATTTGCTGAGATTTAATGCAGCAAGAAACAATCCAAGTTTCTCACTAAGTATGAAGGATTTCACCCTGGGAGCAGCAACTAAAAACGACCAGACAGCAATCAGCTGCCTATAATGCAGCAAAGCTGCTGAAAGAGTACCTGCCTTTGGTTTTAACAAAAATATGGCCCTTCATGACAAGAAAGACATTGAGGGGCTGGAGCATGTCCAGAGAAGGGAACAGAGCTGGGGAAGCAGCTGGAGCCAGGTGGGTGTTGGTCTCTTATTCCAGGTAACAAGTGATAGCACAAGCAGAAACGGCTCAGGTTGTGCCAGGAGGTTTAGTTTGGATATTAAAAAAGTTTCTTCACGGAAAAGGTTGTCCAGCTCTGGCACAACTGCCCAGAGCAGTGGTGGAGTCCCCACCCCTGGAGGTGTTTAAAACTCATTTGGATGTGGTACTTGGGGATATAGGGCAGTGGTGGGCTGGGCAGTGCTGGAGGCAGGGTTGGACTCAAACTTAGATGTCCTTTCCAACCAAAACAATTCTATAATTTTATATCCAGTAAAGTTGTGCTGTGCACCAACTGCCCTTGGCATCCTGCATGAAAGATTTTGAAACAATTGTATGAAAGTGCAAAGGCTCTAAACCAGAAAACGTACTTCTCCATTAAAAGCTTGAAAACTCATTTATTCAATGGATTTGAGAAAATGTGAAAGAGTGGTTTGGCCAAAAAACCAAAAATATGCAAATGGAGAAAGGAAGCTTGCTGATAGAAGATTCTACAAGATACCAGAATAAAAAAAAAAGAGTTATCAAACCAGAAACTTAACGGTCATTTCATGGGCACAGACCTCTCTTACAAAGGAGGCTGAAGCCAGGCTCAAGGTGCAATAGATTCCTGTTTGCACTGTCAAAGCAATGGCAGAGAGAGAAGGAAACCTGGGAGGAAAGAAGACAATCTCAATATCTAGGGTATGAGATGAGCTTAGACTGATGGTGTGATACAAAGAAAGAGATGGAAGCCTGAAAAAAATGGGCACTGATAGAAACGAACTGATAACATTAGCAGAGGAAAGTCATATCGAGTTATATGACAGCAAAAAGGGTTAAGGATTGGACTGGATTTCTCACAATTCACATCACTACTGAGCTTCTAAAGGTGAATTTTAATTTATCTGAGTATCTAGAAATATTCTGTATGTGCTGAGTAAAGAACTACTTGAGGACGAAGGCGCCTCTGCATAGATTTTATTTGAAGTTTGGAAATTCAGATGTTCTGAATTTTTTCTGCTCACTCTCCTTCAGAGTTCAGAAGTGCTGCAAACAAACTGAACAGTACCCAAACACAAATCACTATCTGGTCATGGAAAAAACATTTCATGGATCAAAAAATTCGAGGATGAATGTTCTCAAACAATTCAGCCATACTCCGTGCTGCTTTTTCTCTCTCCTCCTATATACATGCCAAATGTACTATTGTTCTCTATTTCAAAGACTTAAATATAAAGCCCTAAACATCAAAACCTTGCTACACAAAAAATACTCATTTTAAACAAAAGAATTTCACAATGCCACAATCATTTTACAAAAAAGCTCTAAAAATATTTTCGAAATCTGACATCTAAAGTTAAAACCACACCTTGATTTCTGTATGTAAAGAACACTCCTTGGGTTTGACCTATTTTTTTAAATGATTACAGCAAAAAAAGAGTGTGTGCTGTGACACAAGAACTCTAGACATGGATATGTGCCTGCACAAACGTCTCCAAGCAGACAACCTGAAATGCCCATCTGGTTGAATAAAGGTTTGTGAAGGGTCATACCAGACATCAGAACAAAACAAATGCACTGTGCTGCTCCACTTGAAATACAATAAATGCATTGTCCCACAGACCTGTATGGGGGACAGGTTGTAAGCAAGTGCCTGTCTGTGGGCGATGGAGAAGTGCTCTGTGAGCACTTAAGGAACCCAGTACTGGGAGAAATCCATTTAGTACAAATAAATGCAGAGAAAAATCCCTGAGTCCCTTGTGCTCATGTCTACTAAAGAGCCCTTGAGGCATTCTGCATTTGAATTATCCAAGCTACAATGGCACATAAATAGAAATAAAGAGAGACAATAGCCATGGAGAACTCCAAGGCCTTTGCAGGGCAATTTACTCCATAGAGGGGCACTGCTCTTATTTATTTGAGCCCAACTCTAAAGCCTGAGAGACATTTAGGATCCCAGGAAACAGAACCTAACCAATTAAAATACTAAATAACAGAATAAACAGAAAGTAAGAACACACTTTGTATCTTTCTTTCTAGTCTTGTAAAGTGAAACGTGACTAAACTCTGCTGAATGAAGATTTGCTATATTTACTATTAGGTCCATCTGGCTTGTGGAGATGATGTGAAATCGAGAGACTGACAGTGTGCAGACTCCACAAACATCATGGATGTAAATAACATGGTTTGCATGGGCCACACTGATGGACAAAGAGTGTTCAAGTGATCAGAGAATGAAAAGAACTCCCAGAGAGTACAAAATTCACATGAGAGGCACACTGCCATGTTCCAATTTTGCTGGACACTGATCAGACCCTTTTGTGCTTTTCTTATCTTGTGCCTTCTTAAAAATAAAAGTTTGTGTCCCCTTGGAAACAGCTGTGTGCTGCAGCTGGCAGCTATTTCAGGGCAAATCCCAAAGTATAGAACCTCTGAGTGATTTGAGTTGAAATTGATCTTAAAGCTCCATCAGTCTCACCCCCTGCCATGGGCANCTGAGCTGATCTCTGGCATCACAAATGGTTTTAATGCAGCCTGGGTAAGAAAATTATTTCTATCCCATCTCCCCATTAAACAGCAAACATAAAAGGCCACTCTTTTAATTCTACAATCCTAAACTTGATCCTAATAAATTATATACTTCAAGATATCTTCATGACAAAACATCTCATTAATTTTAAAGAGTACTCTTTCATCTGCCACTGCTTACATATGAGCAGAGATCTGTAAGTCACGTGCTATAAAGCCATATAAAATTCTGCCTCACAGAGGACAACATTATTATTTAGAATATTGTTATATTAAGTAGAAAAACAAGAAGTCACCATACCCTTGTAGGTATATAAGCAAAATCAGAAATGACTTAGAACAATTAAGGGAGGCTTTGCATTAATGAACAGGATTTCCTGCTAAAATGGAGTTAGAAAGACAATGACACGAGAAACAACATGGAAGAAAGGAATTTGATGTGGCAAGACAGAAGTAAATATTTACAAAATAAGTCAAGAGTTTAATTTCCAGAGACCAGGAAATGTATTTTTCAACTGAAGGCATAAATTGTTCGGCATCTCATGGCCACTTTCCAGCCAATGTTGGGAAATGGATGCTCCTATCGCTAGAGAAGCAAAAGGAACAGAAAGCAGTAAATTCCTTCCCCTGTAGCTTGGTACAGATTGTTTTATTCCCCTTTTGTCTGGCACGCCAAAAAACATCCTTGTAATTCCACTTACAGGGCAGAGGCGGGCTAGGACCTAACTCTAGGTTGTGTGGAAGTAGAAACTCAATAAGCAGACTGTGATCTACCACAGACCGAATTCCTGCACACAAATCCCACAGAACGATCACCCCACGATGATTTTGACTTCACAGGGCAGTGCTTTACTGAGCACCATCTCTCTCCTGTACTTTTCAAGAGAGTGGCAAATGGTAAACTAAATTCTGAAAGGCTGAAAGCTAAGGGGGAAAAATGAGTGCAGTCCAGTACAAACAGAATATGTTTGCAAAGCTCAGATTAAATACAAAGTTCTTTCTGAGCTTAAAATCCTTAACCTGTTTTAGGTGTCTCAAGGTATGCAAGTAATTCCTTTCAGTGATCCCTGTGTTTGTCCTGTTACTATTTTATAAGAATATCAAATGGGCAGAGCCTACAGTATTTCCATTTTATCTACTTGGTCTTAATTCAATAGGGTAAGTGTCTCATAGCTGCTGAGAAATGACATTTGCCTTGAATGAGGGCGAAACTCTGTGGGTGAGAATCAGAGGAAATTGCTGGAGAAAGCATCCTGAGCAAAATTCTCATCCAAAACCCCAACAACAGACTCCTAACAAAGAAATGACAACATGAAAATTGGAAAGACACTGCTGTATGCAACCTAAGGTCCAAATCCCTGTCCTTTGAGCAGCTTGGATTTGGCACAGCTTTGCTCAAACACACTGGCTATGCAAGCACATTAGTATTTGTATGTATTTGGGTGCATGCTACACTTGGAAAGAGAACTGCTGTGCCCTCTGAATTCATTCTGACAGGAAAGAATCTGGGTCCACTTCAGGAGGTAAGACTCATTCTGCAGGCAGAAGGTCAGAGGGTATGTGTGTTGCTAACAGCCCTCCTTCTTCCAAGACTTAAGCCAAACATGAGTCTGGAGCCCTGGTTCTGTACCTGGAGCCCTCACAGCACTCACCTCTGGCACCACCCTGTCCTTATGCAGCCCCGTGGGCTCGGTGAGAGTTTGGCTTTTCAGTGCCCTGGCATGGTTACAAAGAATTAATTGTTCATTGCAACCTCCTCTGAAACTTGGAAATAATATCACAGAGTCATAGAATGTTTGGGTTGGAAGGGACATTAAAGCCCA
>VXBB01021309.1:122599-136526 GCA_013399915.1 Illadopsis cleaveri
CCCAGCTCCCTCAGCCTCTCCTGGGGCTCCAGCCCCTTCCCCAGCTCCATTCCCTGCCCTGGACACACTCCAGCCCCTCGGTGTCTCGCCTGTCCTGAGGGGCCCAGAGCTGTCCCCAGCACTGGAGGTGACTCAGCAGTGCTGGCACAGATCACAGATGAGTTTTCCCAATCCTGGTGGTGTAATCTGAAATCTTAATGCGAGGCCAAATCCATCCCGGATCCTGAAGCAATTTGTAAATGTGAACAACTACACAGACAGTATAAAGACTCTCAAAGATAAAATCAAGATAATCATGGTATTTTACAATTAAGCCAAGCTGTAACACAGTGATGAAGCAGAGACTAGATAAATGGACAGGGAGGTGGACAGAAACCTGGCTAAACTCAAGGGGTCAGAGAGCTACAGTCACCAGTACAAAGTCCAGCTGGAGCCCAGCCATAAGTGGTACACACATCATGTGTGGATTCTAGAGGAGGCCACGGAGATGCTNAGAAGTGGGAGGAGAAGCTGATGCACATGATGGTTGTGCTGCTAGAGGGACAAGGACAGGCTGGATAAACTCTCCAAAAGAAACCTTGTGAAGCTATGAAGGGCTGTATCAGTTCCTGGGTGTTGAGGGTTGACTAGACACAAAGCAGCTTTGCAGCAAGGGTCCCCAGGTTCCTGGGGAACACGGAATTGAAGGTACACCAGTGACTGATCCTCATAGCAAAGAAAGCCCTGGGCACCTTGGGCTGCATGAGGCAGAGCATCACCAGCCCACTGAAAAGGTGATCCCTCCTCTCTGCTCAGCACTGGGAAGCCTCACCTGGAGCATCACGCTCCCAGCAGCAGGGACATGCACACACTGCAGCAGGTCCAGCAAAGCACCACAGAGATGATGAAGGGACTGGAGTGTCTGACAAGCAAAGAGAAGCTGAGACCTGTGATTAGCCTGGGGAAGAAAAGGCTCACAGGGGTCTCAGAATGTACAAGTATCTGATAGATGAGGAAGTGGTGTTAGGTCATAGGTAGGACTTGATGATCTCAAAGGTCTTTTCCAATTTAGATGATTCTGTGATTCTGTGATTATGATGGGAAGGTCCAGAGATGATGAAGCCAGACACACTGGTGCCCAGAGAAAGGACAAAAGGAAATGGGCACAAATTGAAATACAGGAAATAACATTTAACCGTAAGAGAAAAACCGCAAGTTACTCAGAGAGCTTGTGAAGTCACCATCCTTGGAGATATTAAACATCAACTGGATGTAGCCTTGGGCATACAGCTCTTGGTGACCCTGCCCTCGGACATGACAATCTCCACAGATGCTTCCTAACCGGGCACTTTGATGATTCCCTGAAATCTCTGAGCACAAACACTGAGCGCAACTCAATAAACAACAAAATGCAAAGAAAACTGCCCGCTGAGAATGAATACCAAGTCAATGTAGAAGCCTGTAGAGCCACAACTGGACTACAAAGCATTTTGGGAAATACAGAAAACATACTTCAGGGTAAAATCCTACAGTAACAAGAGGATTGCTTGTTGATTAATTACAAGGATGCAGCATTGGAAAGATCTGATTTTATTTATTAGGTTAGGAGTTTTTTATAATCACTAATTTTTGCTGAGTGAATGTCACACTAAAAGCAAGAACTTGCATCTTTTTCACTCTGGTGAAAAGTAAAACATCTATGTTGAATTCCCTTGAAAGTCTTCCGCAAAACTGAGGAGCAATCACTGAATTTTCACCAACTGGAAGTCAAAAATCCTATCACACTACTGTTCACAGGTCCATTAGAGGTACTTTACCATATCTTATCTATAAAACTAAATTTTCCTCATTTATGAAATAATCTGGTAACTACTACAGAATACAGGCAAAATGCAATACTGCACATTATGCACCAAGAACTATTTAAGGTAACCAAGTGCACAAGGCAGAAACATTACATGGGAACTTTAAAATCTTTCATTAGTTACATGTATTGAACTAGTTTTCGGCTAGGCTGACGCCCCAGAAAACTTTTCCAGCACAAGAAAAGCCAAATGCTAATCACTGTCCTGGAGGTTACACTGGGGCTGCAGGATTAGTCATCTTTGGAAACCAGTTGTGGTTGTTCCTATATTTTCCTCTCCCACTGCTTTTTCTGATCTGTGGCTGCTGCAGTGGGAGCATTCTCATCAATGTTTTCTCATAAATTCAGCTTACAAACACGAAAGAACAAAACCACTTAAGAATAGCTCACAGCTCTCACCCCCTACATCCTGCTGCAGAGTGGGGATCCAAAAACTCCTTACACAACTTAAATCAATCCTTTGGAGGATTGGAATAAAGCGCTGACTAAATCTTCCCCCCAAGCCTCTCTCTGCATTTCTTGGTCAAATAGGCTGTGGTGAGAAGGGCGATACCAGAATGTGAGAAGACATAACAGTTCTTGCTTTCAGATGTTCTCAATAGAAGCCGGAAATGAAAAGAACAGAAGGAGTCGTTCTTAGAGTGTTATTAATTCTGCAAATCTGGAATGGTTTGGGGCACTTAGGTCAGGATGAATGGATCTGGATGCCCGTTTCCAGTTTTTCAGGTGTTACACTTTCAATAAGCAGGTCAGCAATGATCCCTATTCCCTCCATGCAGCTTCTTTCCTCCCCATCCTGTTCCAGCCATGTGGGGATCCAGGCTGGGTCTGCAGGACCCAGCAGCTTGGGGGCTCTGCTTCTGTAATAACATGCTTGTGAGCCCTCACTGGTGGCACCTGCCTCTTTGGTGGAGAACCACTGATTCAGATTCAACAGCTGGGCAGCTGGGAGACCACCCAAAACTACTTCAGAAGGAGAACCATAAGGATGATGCTTCTAATAATTTATATTGTTAATCAAATATTATAAAAAGATTTTTTTTTAATCAAAACAAATCAAACTTTCCAAACTCATGCTATCTGCAGCTGCAGTAAATTAGAAGAATAGAAACTCTAAGGTATTTCCACTAAGCAGGTCTATGGCTCCTGTGCAGAACATCTCTGCAGCATGTATCACAACATTTGCTTTGCAACAATTTGGGATTACTGGAATAAACCCTGGGTTTCACTACATAAAGTTTATCTCCTGCACTCATCACTTTTAAACTAACATACCAGCAGACCACTCAGATATCCTTCTTATGTACAACATGCCACTAACCAAATAATGTTTCAAGTGCAAACCTCCTATGAACCTATGACTATGTAGTGAGGTTCTCTCATTTTTAACTGCACTGTTGATTTTTGGAGTTATTGATTAAAAATAACTGCTGAACTAAAATTTTATATATTTTATGAAGTGGGACATGCTGCAACCTTAAAAGCATAAAACTTTAAACCTCCTGTCCTCTACATTAACGAGATTAATTTCTTGCTGCTTCTGCTCTTCAGAGTCCTTGATCAAAATTTAAAATTTCCTTCATCGCCATTGTTCATATGCATGATTTGAATCCCTTAAGCTTATCCATCTCTGTCTCCAGGAGACACCTGCAAAGATGTTTGCTGCACTGTTCTTCCTGTGAATCATTTGTTACTCAAGGTTTGCAAAGTTCTTTGAAATATTTTAGTACTGAGGCTACTGCCCAGTTCTGAGTAGACACCCAGATCTCTCTCAGGAAACCCATGTATGTGGTTTAAGCATTTAATTCTCAACTGTTATCAAGATGTAGATATCCCTACTTAAAAGGGGAAAAATATATACATTCTGATGCTTCAGACATTCTGACTGGAACATCTCAATCAAAATTATCAATTGTGACAACTCTAGCTGCAGTCAATGCTTTCTTTAATTTGACAAATTGGAAGACATTTTGAATCAGTAACGTACACTTGTTATTTTCTAAATGAATAATTTTCTACATTTAGCCAATAATTAAATATTTTACTAAGCTGCTTTCCCTAGTCAAAGTTCATACATTGCTGTTTGGGAAATCAAAACAGACAGGAGTGCATCACCTGGATGGAGAAAGCCCAGAACAGCTGCAGGGCACTCCCTGCTGCCAGTGGCAGTGACTTAAGGAAGCTGCTGGAGAGGTGCAACCAGGAAAGTTAGCAGAGATTACAGAGAGGCTGGATCTCAGCAAGGTTTTTTAGTCTAAGGATAAAACTGGCTGAGATGAGCATAAATTCTTTCTCCTTGCAGCTACAAGCTGTTTCAGTATATTCAGACTGACACGCATTTTGTTAGCATTCTCCTGAACTCTTCAGGCAAGTTTTGGCATTTTTCTCCTTTTGCTCCCAAAACAATAGCTTATTTACATACTTACCAAAGAATAAGACACCCTCCCAATGCTGATTAAATGCCAGACGTTACGTAGGAATGCAAAACCCCCGGACTCTGAACATACTGCTACAATGGAAATGTGTGAAAGTAATTTTGTTCCAGTTTCATCTCATGGGAATGTGGGCTCGTAAGCATCCAATTAAAAATAATTCCAGCTGATCGAGATGTGTTTTAGCTTCACATGCTAATGTGGTAGAATGCGTCTACAACATGCCTGTGATAGATTTTTACCAGGGTGGGAGGAATAAAGATTATTATAGAGAAAGAACATCATTCTTGCCATTTTTAACCCTTTCAATTTCATTGTTTGTATGAGAATGTAGAGCTTTGGCAGCCTGTGCTGTTTTGTACTATTTGGGTCAAAGCACCTGGGGAACCTGAGAAGATATCACTTTCAATGGGAAGATTCCAAATCAAAATGCAGCCTTTTAAAACAATCTGTAAGGCAAACGAATGAACAAAATTCTGCACAGCAATCTGCCTGTAACTTCCATTTTTTATGCCAAGAGAAGCCACTTTGATCCACTCATCTGACACAAGCCATAGGAATTCCCCCAGCTACTTCCTCCTTCAAGTCCAATAGCTTTGGCTGGACTTGGACGTATCTTTTAGTAGAACATCCAATCTCATTTAAAAATTCCAATCTAGGGAAATCCAGAGGCCTTGTTAAACTATTCCAGTGACTCATACACCATGTAAAAAAAGATGGACCAGTCTCAGCTCGGTTTGCTTTCCAGCTACTGGAGTGCATTGTACTTTTGCATCGAATCACAGAACACCCTGAGCTGGAAGGGACCCACANACCTTATTAAAGAGCTCCCTTATTGAAGGATTTATTTACCCTTAATCTTCCAAATAATTTAAGGAGTAAACTCATAAAAATGCCAGAATACTTCTGATTTCTTTCAAAGTCAGCCTGGACCTTTTATCTTGTAGGATGATCTATGTGCATGGAACTCCACCAGCTTTATGAAAATATACCTTGTTTTCATCAAGGTTAGACAATTACATTTTTATATCAGCAATCTCTCCCCTTCACTGATCACTCCTTCCCTAAAAACTATTTTTGATACTTAATTTTAAATAGGGCAGAACTTAACAAATCAATGCAGAGGGTTTCCACTAGACAAGCACCCACTTCATAAGCATCCAGTTAAACTGTATTTGAGACCTGCAGGCCAGGCAGTTCTTCACCCAGTGAATACCCACAGCATTGATTTTATATCTCACTGGTTTCTTAATCATTATGCTGTGGAGTACAAAGATAAATAATCTGTAATAGAATTATTTATAAACAATTCTGCTCTGCCAAGTCACTCAATGTTGAGTGTAAAGTGATCCTTCCATAATAAACAACTCCAAGCCTTCAATAAAATTATGAGCAGCTGACTAAAAATCACAATCACAAAGCAATAAAATATTAAATTATATTCATTCAACAGACCTCTGACCTTTTTAATTTTTTAATTCTATATTTTCCCCCAAAGAAAATTATTAAATGAGCTGGATTTTGGGGAAATTATCCACACCAATGCAGCAGCCAAAAAAAAGCCTCATCTCCTGAGCTGTGCCCCCAGCTCAGGAACTGAGCCCCACAAACCATCTTGCATGGAAGCTCAGAGAACAGTTTCCATAGAAATTTACAGGCCACTCTAGAGAAATCTCAGCATATGGGTATTACAAACCAGCCTGAATCCTTGAAGAAATATTAATGCAGTTTGATTGTCTTTTTTCCTTTGTCAACTTTCACTTATTCTTGGTTCTATTTACTTAAGTGACTTAATTAAATTCTGTCAGCTCTTCCATGGCCTGCCTAAGACTGAATTTTAAAATACACCATAACCACTGAACTCAATAACTATTGGTTGACTATTACAGCAACTCACAGCACTGGGCAGGCATTGAAAATAAAAAGTAAAACTATGCATATTAAACCCAGTAGGAAAAAGACAACCTTTGAGAGCTCAGGTTTAACAGTGGTAATGACAGCAGTTCAAATTTATCAGTGGCACAGCATTAAGACAAAAAAAATTGTCCAATGTCACAAAAATGTATCATTTCCAACTCTGACATTAAAGGCTGGAGAAATTATGACATGTGTTTCAATAACAAGAAGAATTTCCCAGCCCACCCATAATGATACTCTCTGATAATGCAATGACACTGCACCCCTGAATGGTACCAGTCCAGTTCCCATCAGCCTCTCAGCTTGGCAGGATGCTGAGTAGAGATCACTGAATGGTGTTTGGGGGAACAGAAAGGAAAAAGAGAAGGAAAAAGATCATTGCTCAAATGCCAGCTTTTGAAGCAAAGTGCAGAATCTTATTTAAATATCCTACAAAAAAAGAATGTTTTTACTCAGTATGGTCAAAAAAAACCCCAAGTTTGTTTATTTTTGAAAAGTGCTTAAATCTACCAATTTTTTACATGTATTGGAGAAATAAATTTTTCTTTAGGGAAAAATATTTTAAGCTATGCTCTCTACCATTCCAAAAATAGTTTGCTTTAGTGATAAATGAAGCGGAGCTGGTTCTTGCCTGTGACAGATCCAGATTCTGCCATCTCCATTACTCTACTTTTAATCCTATGACAAATGTGGGGCCATTTATAAAAGCTCTGACAGGTTAATCTCACAGTGAAGTAAGGACCAACGTTTGTCCTATCCCTGGAAGTGCTCCAGGCCCGGTTGGACAGAGCTTGGAACAATCTGGGACAGTGGATGGTCCCTGGTCTCTGGAAGTGGGTGGAATGGCATGAGCTTTAGGGTCCCTTCCAACCCAAAGCATTTAACAACTCTAAGCAAGGCTGATGTAGTGACTATTTCACTTGCACTAACTTAGGGTGAGTTTTTTAACTAACTGCCTAAAAACTCAATGGCAACAAATGCTCAGGACTGCCAGAGAAAAAGAATTCACATTTGTCAAGCCCCATTTGAAAGAATATGAATTGCTGCTTATCTCCACATAGCATTAATCCATGCAAAAGCCATTTAAGGTTCAATAATACACATTTGCCTCATGTTCTTTCCCACCTCCCCTTCACAGACTAAAGTCAAAGAAAATATGTCAGAGTTGCGTATGTTTTAGCTGTTTTTGAGGATGATACCTAGACACCTTTCCTGCATTGTCAGGTCAGTAATCCACACCAGGACACAGGACTGGGATCCAGTCCCTATGCCGCAGCACAGCTCACACGGCAAGGAAAAAGAAACTGGAAACTGGGTAATAAATTCAAGTTGGCTTTAAGCATCAGGTTGCAGCAACAGAACCATTTCTAGTAAATTTGCAGCATTTCTCAAAGCTAACCTCCAAGGCTCTGATCCCACTAAGGCGACACATTCTTGAATTAATGTAATTGCATAATTCCATTGACTCTGATGGCATGGGAGAAGGATGGCTGCAAAGCTTATTCTCCATACGCTTCAGACAATGTGCCAGAGCACTTCTAAAAGGGAGCATTACAATCTTATGAGTTACATTTTGCTGTTTAAACAAACCTAGCATTAAGTAATAAAAGATAAGCAAAAAAGGAAAACTGAACATCAATTTGATAGCCTATTTTTTGGTCATTTTTATCTGGGAAAAAAACCCCTAATTTAAATTAATCCATAATAAATTTTACCTCTGCTACTTTAAGACACATTTACCCAATTTATAAGGCTCAGCAAAACTGTATTTCCTGCTTTCACACACAGTGTCAAGCTTGCTATGAAACTAAAACTGACCATAATTTGTTCAGCATCCCAGAACGAATCACTGCTTGTTAGCTGACTCTTTCCTAGTACATACACTAAGCCAGTCTGCCTTCAAAAACAATTTTCCTGAGCTTGACTGCAACCTAAAGGGGTTTAAAACAAAATGGGAACACACACAAGCATTAAAACATCACACGATGAATATGAAATGCAAAAGGAAACAGTAAAAGTGGCAAATACATATCACATCACAAAGCACAGTTGCTGCAATAAAAAATACATAGCACAGTCACAACAGAATTATTAGACATTAGGAATTTCATATTACAAAACCAGGCTCAATATTTACGCTATGCTAATGCTGCGCATAATAAAATGGGTATTGTATCCACCATGTTTCTAGAATTTGCAAGAGACTGAAAGCAACATTGGCACTAAATCCCAATGAAAGCTGCCTGGAAGACTGGTGCTGTGGGCTTGCTCCCTGTGGGATAACAAAATATGTGCTGTTTTGCATTTCCTCCTCCCTGCTTTAACCATTATTGGCTGTCCACTAAGTGTGGGGTGTGTGATACATCACCACCAGATTCTTACACACATCCACGGTACACTCAGAAACCTGAGGAACACAGAAAAGTTTGGGTTGGAAGGGACCTGAGGGACCATGTTTAATCACACCACTGCCATGGGCAGGGACACCTTCCNAGCTTTTGAACATGTTTAATCCAAACATTAATATATTTGCACACAAAATCTACCAAAATAGTAATGAAAACTGTAATTCTTTGATAAGTACAAAGACAGGCAACACCATCTGTGGGTATCAGGGCATCGTTAGAGACCTGCTGCTCAGGGCTAAATTTTGTATTCTTTGCCAGGAATACTGGATGGGGGGGTGGTGATTTATAAATCACCGTAATTAATTACCCTCTGCCTTTAGTAATTCATAAATTCCATCTCTTCTACAAACAGGTTGATCACACAATAAAACAGTGTAGTACTTAATAGAGGATGCATGCATGGATTCACAGAAAAAACTTTTGACACTCAATTATGCTGTTGTATTCAATGCTACTTACAGACTTAGGCAAATTTCCTGAGCGTACAACTTCTCTAATCATCCAATATCAAAACAACAATAGCAAATCAGCCATAAAAACCTGCTGCCTCTATATTTTTACAGCAGCAATTTCTATTTCAAATCCTCTGTTCTCCTCCAGTCTCAGAAAAAAATAACCTGCAGTGAAAATCTGAGATTTTACAATCTCCGAGACTCTAATATATCTCAACTGATGCATAAGCCCCATTTCAGAAAGTGATACCAGTAAAAAATTTCTCCATCAGTTTTGGTACAGAGAGTAACTAGATGAATGCTTTTGCTCTAAAACCTTCACAAGCTTGTTACATGAAAACACATACAGTGTTATCAGCTTATTTTCATCCACAGAACACCTGAAAGATGCAATATCCATGGAAAAGCACTTAGTCTCCCAAGGATGATTTTGTCAGCTTAACGTGTAGTGCTGTTGCTGTACAGAATTAGCAAAATTTCATGGAAACAAGCTGGGAGAATTACACCATTTCTTTTACATTTTCAGGATATCATTCCTACATGTAAAACATTACATCTTAAAAAAGACTGTAGTGTAGACTGCACTTATTAGTAGTATTCATTTTTAAATAAGCCTTTGAAATCTCAGGCTTTTGACTACTTTAATACCATATCCCTGTTCCAAATTAATCGGGAGAATGCCCCTGGGACAGCTAGATTCTCATCTCCTGTTGAGATCTTCAGAGTAATTCTCCATCATTATGTACTACTATAAATTTTTTCTTTTGTACAAAAAGAGCTATTTCAGCTTGCATGCCGTATTTTCTTCCCTTGACAATCAAGCTGGTTTTACTTATGTTTACTGTGTGGTCTCTTGCTATTGTATGCTGGCTTTGCTGGGAAGCTGCATTTCCACCCTGGATGCTTTCCATGTTCTGATCAATTTTGTCACGCAATTTTTTCCTTGTTTTCCCAAAGCTTCTAGGATCTAGGTTAATATATTTATTTACCCACAGCATCAACAATGAAATAGTAAAATCTGAATTTTTATGTGGAGTAAACAGCTAAGAGAAATCCTTCGGGTATGGCAAGTAGGACTGACTAATAAATTCACCCCTTTTACAGTTGCTGTGAAGCATCTATAACTCTCTATCACAAACAAGGATTTGGGGCTGATGGATTCTCATCATTCTTATTCTGTATAATTAAAAGTGATCAGGCATACAAAAAAAGAAAGAGATCTTTCTTAATTGTCCCAAGTAACAATCAACAGAAGAGGAAATGGACTCAACATGTGTCAGGGGAGGTTTAGGTTGGATATTGGGAAAAATCTTTTAACCCCAATGGTCACCAGGCACTGGCACAGCTGCCCAGGGCAGTGGTGAGTCCCCATCCCTGGAGGGGTTTAGAAGCCATGTGGATGTGGCACTTGGGGACATGGGTCAGTAATTGCCTTGGCAGTGCTGGGAAATGGTTGGACTCAAGGATCTTGGAGGGCTTTTCCAGCACAAACAATCCTGTGATTAACTGCCATGAAAACTTCCTGAACTTGAGGCAAAAGCACTATCATTTCTATTCTTGAAAACCAAATTATATAGACAACATTACAAATAAAACAATGGATGTCAAGGAAGTATTAGACACTTGCATGTAAGAAAACTTAAATTTCTGCACCAATTCCAAACAAACTATGCAACTGCAATGGAAGTTTTGTGAATCACAGCTCACATTCTTACGCCAAGGCTTTGGAAATGGATTAAAATACTTAAACATAAAGAGCATCTAAGCTTCCAAAGGCTAAAGGATTTGTATTCTAAATTTAAAAAAACAAACCCAAACCATTACTAGACTCCCATTTCTAACACACTTTTTAGAATATACATCAAGGATGCCATAAAGAGACAAACCATCCCCTTAGAAATAAAAATTATTCACCAGTTAACTGAAAACATGCACAGATCAGTCACAGGGCATGCAGCATGCAGTAAATGGAGAGCAGAGGTTAATAACCTGGAAGCATAGGATCTGAGAATGTGAGAACAAGTTAAAGACAAGAGTTCCTCTCCATTGTCACTGAGGGTCGAGAAGCAATGCTGCAGCGTAGAGCAGTGGGAGTGGGGGAAATACAGTTTGTCCAAGACATACACATATCTCCGCAAGTGGCGGCAGGTATAACTGCAAGACAAGGGTACAGGGAGACAAAACAGAAAAAAGAGGTGTTTTCCTTTAAGAAAGCTAAGTCATGGTTTAACAACCCTGGCTTTTGTGCCAAGAGTCAATGGAAGATGCCAAGAAAGCAATGGAGCGGTTTGACATAAAACAACAGTTTCAAGAAACAGAGGGATCTGTTTGCCCCTGTGCCCACACGCTGGTTCTGTCACTGCTGCACGGGGAATTTGCCAAGTCTCATGCATTAGACACAAGAATTTGGGCTTCTTTTGGCTGTGTGTGTCACTTCTCTCCCTCCTCCCCCTTTTTTTTTTCTCGGTATCATCTTAAGAAAAGTTTTATCTCTCTCTCAAGATGTTCAAAAATTATAAAAGCAGGAGACTGGCCCCTGGTTTACAAAAGTTACCTTTAAAAAAACCTAAGAATGTTCACAAAGTTTAACCGTCTTTCACAAAAACTGACAGTTGACTTAAAGGGAAAAAAATCACACAGAATTATTGCTCAGTGTGAACTGCTCTTGCAGCCTGGGATTTCAGTGGTAGAGTATTCCTGTATTTAATTCTAGTTTTTCAAATGTAATGCTTAATCATAACAGTTACTCAATTAAGACCTGGCCAGCTTTTCCACGAAGAACTACAGTCCCTTCCATGAAGTAACTATAGAGCAAGCAATAAACATTTAAAATTGATATTAAGCAATCCTGAATACACCTGAGTAAGAGATATATTGCCTTTGCCTATGCACAGGATAGCCTCCCACTCATAATGGAAAGGAAAATAAATTCATTAGTGTAGTTCACCTGCAACAAACTGCATCACTGGAAAGCTCAGAGGCACATAGAAAATATAACCTCAACCACCTTTCATTACAGGGTTTGTATAGAAAATACTTCACTGCATAAAGGTGCATAGCCCAGGGTGTGCCAAGTATGATGATGTGATGTGATGATGTGACTCAGTGATCTTACAGCTGGACTTGGTAATCCTGGAGATCTTTTCCAACCTTAATGATCCTGTGATTCTGAGTTGTCCAGTTTAACCAGCCTAATATAAAAACATCAGCTCATGATGGTGCTACCAGGCTCTGCTGTCCTCCATTGCAGCCAGGGGACATGGCTTTCTCCAGGACAGATGTACCCATGGAACGCTAAACTGGGAAAGTTTCCCATGGAGATTTATGAAACCAACTCTCTTTTACTGACTTTGGCAAGAACCAAAACCAACTGAACTCTAGACTCCAGCATTCTCACCAAATCAAAACCCCCCATTGTTTCATGGCTTCATAGGTGGAAAATTGGCCCGGGGTTATACACCCAACCACCTGCATTTCACAGGCTAGTGTCTCTCTAAATCCCATGGTTACATACTCTTTCCTGGGACAAAATCATTTGTGTACTTTTGGCAAGAAACAGGTCAAAAAGGAGTGCCACCAACAGCTAATGGGTGCAATCAGTGAAGCTCTAAGCCCAAGACTATATCAATACCGACACCTCCTTCTGCTTTGCTTTAAACAACACTCACTATTGGGTTAAATCAGTCCTGTCTTTGCTCTGGAAGTTTAAGAACACAAAATCCCTTTTGGCACTTCATTTGCAGACATGAAAATTTTCAGGAGATGAAGAAGGTTCAAGGATGCAATTTCCTAAGCTTTCATGCCTCTTTGTGTTCCTGACCACAGCAAGTTGGGAGCAATTCTATTCACTCCACAGGCCAGGGATGGAGAAGATAAAGGATTTACAGGGTCTCATCCTTCCAGCTACCCAGAGAGGCTACATGTTTTTTTCCAAAACCAGAATAAAGAGTATAATTTAGAATGATGATGCTTAGATGATTTAAATGGTTCTAAGTCCACCATTACAATTTACTGTATTTAACCAGTAACTGAATTTAACCAGGCCTCTTAACAGAAAACTCCTTTCAGCCATTCAGTCTTGTTAGATTTAGAAAGAAATTAAACAGGTCTTCCATTATAGAATCCCAGGTTGGTTTGGGTTGAAGAGACCTTAAAGCCCATCCCATTCCACCCCCTGCCATGGGCAGGGACACCTTCCACTGTCCCAGGCTGCTCCAAGCCCTCTCCAGCCTGGCCTTGGACACTGCCAGGGATCCAGGGGCAGCCACAGCTGCTCTGGGCACCCTGTGCCAGGGCCTGCCCACCCTCCCAGCCAGCAATTCCTGCCCAACATCCCATCTGGCCCTGCCCTCTGGCACTGGGAAGCCATTGCCTGTGTCCTGTCCCTGCAGGCCTTGTCCCCAGTCCCTGGGCAGCTCTCCTGGAGCCCCTGGAGGCCCTGGCAGGGGCTGGCAGCTCTCCCCAGAGCCTTCTCTTCTCCAGCCTTTCACCTAAAACTTCAGTTTCAGTGTCAAAGCAGAACAAGAAACAAGCCCCTAGGAGGACCCAGCATATGCTGCAGACAGAGAATACTCTTTTTGTCTTATGCCTTTGTCTCCTTTCCCCTCCTTTCTTTCAGTCCCTGTCCCAAAGGTCTCTTTGATGTGCTTGCTATGCAGGAAGGAGTTCACTGCTTTCCTCATGGACTGACCTTCTCTTTGGGCAGGTGTCCTTCCTGATCACATCTTTTTCCCTCCATAGTGATCCTGCTAGTGGGCGTGGAAAGCCTCTGCCTGTCCCTCCCTCATCACTACAGTTTGTTTGCTTACCCTACTGACATAAAACCCCGAAAATTTTAACAAACTGGAAACAATTTTTTAAAAAAAGAAATAAAGA
>VXBB01021347.1:0-16248 GCA_013399915.1 Illadopsis cleaveri
TTTTTTTTTTTGCATATCTACAAAGTAGGTGCAGAAGTCAATATACATGTGTAATGAAAAAGAAATATGTAATTTGATGTAATTTTAAAACACCATGTTTAATCTATTGGTTTGGTTTAGTTTGGTTTGATTTCATTGCTTTATTTTTTCTGATTTGAATGCCAAAAGGATATACCACTATGGTATAAAGTGTTCCTTTTGATTTTCTTTCTATGAAAGATGCATGAGAATGGAAAGGAGCTGTGAGAGGAATTTTGCCCTGTTAATAACTAATGGTACCTAAGTTTGAAAACATGATGGTTGTTTAAAAAGCTACCCAGACAGAAAGGAAAACACAGAATAATGGTAAGCAAATACAAAAAAATAAACAAAATTTATAATCTTTTATAGAAAAATTATTATTTTTGATGTTAGAAGATGTCATAATTGAAGATATTTATAGCATAATATTAGTAGATCAAGATCTCTGGGAAGCAAATGTCACATTGTGTATTAGTAAGATATAAAATCTGTGAAAAAAAGGGAACAATTTATCAGATTGGTTGTACAGTGAATAATAACATATTTGTAATAAAGTAGGAATTACGGACTATAAATGCTCATAAAATACCTTCATGACAGAAAACTGTTATAATGATTCTGACTCATTTTGCCCTAAAAAAAGAAAAAGACATTCAGGCAAGATGTCGGAAGAGAGAAGGATCCAAGGGCACTTCCTTTCAAGCATGAGAAGCCAAAGGCAAATATTTTGCTGATTTGTGTATGGGTTTGGTATGCCTAGAAAAACCAAAGGCATGTAAGGCACACAGGGGTCTGCTCATCAACATTACTGAATCCAGATTAAGCTATTCAGACACTTGAAAAGGTCTTTGCAGACTGCAGGTAGTAGGTTGGGGTGAGACAAAGAAGACATCTTTAGAATCTCCCAACATAGAAATCAAGATATAAGTTGTATGAAAAAGATAGACGGGCAAATGCACTTTAAAGCTTTATATCAGCCAACTGCTCAGCTGATATATGGAAGTGGGGACAAAGTTTCACTACCATAAAACGTGGTCTCATGAAAAATCTATTTTACAAAGTGGTTCTTTCCTTTCTTCTCAAAAACCATAATTTTAGTTATCTTCACATTTCAGTCCCTCCAAATGTTTTTTTCATTGTGCTTTTAAAGTTTAAAACAAGATCTGTCAAAACCCACATGAGGTTTCAACTGCAGAAAATCCAGGATGCATTCTATTAGTTTTTACAGATTTCTGTTGAAAATCCTTAGACGTTCACCTGTATATCTAAATGGGCATAAATATGTTATTGACACTTGGCTGCATCTGGATGAGTACCATTAAGACTGGAGAAAAAAGCTATGTTCTGCTTCAACTGCAAGCCCAACCTTTTTCCTGGCAGGATTTGGCTCTGCTCATGTTGACAGTATTGAGTTCATCTCCACCTCTATATCATGAAGAGAAGGAAATTTGCCTGTTTCCATTCTCCTAGGAGTCAAACCTTTTGTGGTAATGAGCGACACAGTTACCCCAGGCAGGTGCAAAGGATGCTCTCATTGCCAAAAACCTGCTCTTATTAACCAGTTAGCAGGTTATCAGTTTACATAGTTCTAAGGCACAACAAGCCTGAGTCAACCTACCACCAGACACCATCATGTGGACATGTGGTAGTGTCTTGGTTTAGAAACACAGGTGTCTGCCAGGGAAAGCTGGAGCTTCCCTTGGAATGGAGAAGGTAAATCCCCTCCCTCCAAATCATTATAATTTTGAAATTACGGGGCTTTCAGGCAAAGATATGGGGATAGGAATAACAATTCTTTACTAGGAATATTAAAAATACAAATGTAGTCGTACAAAAAACAAAAAAAAATCCTTGAAACACTGACAGAGTCAGAATATGACCCGACACCCTGTTGGTCAGGGTGTTGGTAGCAGTCTAAATAAATCCTCCTGGAGTGATAGATGTGGTTCTGTTGGAGTAGAGATGATCCTGTAGAAGGGTCCAGTGGTGACAAGATGGATCCAGTCTTCCTCTGGGAAATCCAGTGGAAACAGGCTGTCCTGCAGTTCTGAATTGCAGGTTTTATCCAGGTAGGAATGGTTGGCTCCCCAGCCTGGGTGGAGCCTCTCCCAATGGGATGATGTAATTTTATCAGTCATTGGTGAGCCTCAGTGGCCCATTTACAGCAGGTACCCCCTGGAGGGAGGATGGGTCATGGAAGAGATAAGGAACACTGCCCCACCTGGCTTTAACAGCTGCCCATTGACAGAAGGCATCCGCCCCCTCCCCCCAGGAGTTATGAGGAATGGGTTATCCAAGAGATAAAGACAACACCTCCCCAGCCAGTTTCAACAGATGGAAAATAGAACACACATTTCTGGTTACATATTGCAAGACAAGACAGGACTGTCATGTCTCTCTATTCCAGCATGACACAGCACGTCTGTTATGTCTCTCTGTTCCAGCTAAGTCATTCTCCCATAGTTTCCTTCTACGTAGCCTAAGTAACAGGCCAGAGCCGTGTTGCAAGGCCTTCCCTTTATAAAGCCTTGCCTAGTAGTAACACAAACCAACACAAATTTTTAAAAGGCAAAGAAACAATGTTGAATTCTTTGTCCTGTTCTGGGTTTGTATGGGCTGGCTCTCATTTTCCCAAGGCAGCAGTTTGCAACAGTTAAAATACATCTATTGGTCATCAGACTGTTCCAGCACTTTTAATTATTTCTCCTCAGTTCAGCAGACCTGCACTGACCTCACTGATGGGTCTTTCTATTGCTTCTCTAAAATTCATCAATTTCTTCATACTTTTCCTCACGCTAAAGCTGCAGATTTTGTTGAGTTTCTTTAATGGAGAGGCCAAAGCTAAACCAAGTCCTACTGTAGACACAGTATGCATGATCATGGGAGTGATCATGATCAATGGTATCAGGAGGAGCCCTCCCTCCTGATACTATTCCCTGCTTTCCATCATACTCCTTTATTTTTTTTTTTTTTCAAGTGGGCCTACAGTGATATTCAGTGACTCTGATAGACAATGTGTCTTCTTCACTTGGTTTAAGTCTTTGGGGAGATAAATTTGTACTGCTAGCATACACAGTGCCTGAAGCTGAGGAAGACACAGATGCCAGTCATCTGCTTGGCTACATTCCCTCATAGGGAGAGAGCCTTTTCTGCTCTGGAAACTTACCAAGACTGTTTAGTGTATATTAATTTTTTATTGCACAATATCTCTGTGCTTTAGTGTACAGAAGCAGTCATATTCTTTTCTTGTCCTTCAGCTGCCTCCATCTGTCCTGGAAATTGTGCCAACACAGGACAATAGTCAGTGGGAATAAAGTGAGTATTGAAGTTTAAGTGCTTAAAACAGCTGGAGAAATCTGCATGCTTGAGAATTCACAGCCAGTAGCCCTGAGGGATCCTGGCAGGTGGAAAAGGGCCAGGAGAGCCTCCTGGAGAATCTTGCACTACAGCTATGCTCACATCTATATAACATGATTTAGACTTGATATATGACTGAATAAATCAGTGGCAGACTATGGTGCAGAAATGGCTGCACCCAGTGAATGCCTGTGTAAGTCCTGGGATAATTTGAGACAAATGTTAAAAATATCATCTGTGCAGAGATTTTTTTGTGCAATCTTTCCTGTTAATCTCTAGTGAAATTTGACTGAACTTGATGAAAGCAGGACAAGGATGTTTTAATTCAGTCATCCAGCGTTCTGTGTGTGCCCTTTCTCCTCCTCCCTATTGCAGCACCTCTGTGCTATGACTGGAGCAGAATAATCAGTATGTGCCCCATTTTTCACTAGTGCTATGATATCTCTTATGTAGAATATGTCAAAAACCATGTTCCCTTTAGGTGGTGTCTGTCAGATGCTGTACTCAAACTGTGTCAAGTTGCCAGTGAATATTGAAGTGGCTAATTGTGAAAAATAAGACTGGTCATCTCCAACCTGCTGAGTAAGTATACAGTCTTCTCTAGTTCTACTGTGTTTAGAGGAAACAATTCTATACCAGAAAATTAGTTTTTCTGTATCTTTCCCTCCTGCAAGCATTTGTAGGGCCATGGTTTAAAGTCGATAATGCTGGTGAAGTCTTAGCTTTTACAGAAACTATTCAGCATTGAAATAAGAGAAACCCAAATATTTTGCTCAGACTAATTTGTATATACCCTGCAAAAAAACAACTGAAGACGTTTCAGTGTTCTCATAATATATTATATAAGGCTGGAAATCTACTTTCTGTTAGTCTAATGAATGATCTGGTTAAAAAACCAAAAAGGATGCACTGGAATTACTTGTCATTAATCTGCCATTATACTCAGATGCAGCCTACCTGAAGCAATCTGAAAGCTCCCATTACTGAGCCCAGGCAGTCTTTCATTTTTCTTCGTGAACCACTGCATATCACTTATCAGCAGCATACTCTCATAAACAGCCTCAAAATATGTGATAGGAATCCCTTGGATCAACCTTAGCTGTTCCTCCCTTTCTCCCTCCTTCCACTCACCAACTATGGGTCCACAAGCTATTTTTATCCAACAGGTTTCAGACTTGCCATAAGCACCCAATCAGGTGCAAAACTTTGTTCACTGAAAGATCAAATCTGAATTGTGTGACTTGTGTGTTTTCATAATTGAGGCTTGCACATGTTAAACTTTCTGAGCTCTTCACTAGGAAGCTATGAAACACTCTGTGGTTTTGTGGTGAGAGCTGTGAGCAGGGCCACAGCAGAGGGGGACAACCTCTGCACCTGCAGGCAGTGGCAGTTCTGCACACTCCTCCTGCTCCTCAGCTGGGAGCCACTGCCCAGAGCATCATGCAGGGGAGCAATGGTAGGATGCAGCATGTTCATTTTGCAACGCCAAGCGAGAAGATGATAACCAAGACAAGACAGTCACAGGCCCCAAAAGTGTTTTACTACACCACAAGCCATTGTTTTCATAGCTGGTAGCTTATACTCAGCTTCATAAATTGGGCTGTGAGAGGTTTGTTACCAAAAAAACCAGAGACTTGCACCATGTTGCACATTCCCTGCCTCCCTTGTGCTGGCCTTAGCAAACTTACAGTCTTGTGTTCAGACAGATCAGGAAAATACTCTTATTTTGATTAGTCCTCTTAACTCATGTAAGGAAAAGAGAACAGCGCAAAATTGGTGCTATAAAAACATTGGAAAGTTATGAATGGATAAATAAATATATTAATTTTCTCTATAAAATGTAAGAAATTGGTATGTAAATCCTTTGGAAAACGCTTCTTCTTGGAATATACTTAAGCCACATTTCTGTTACAGAATTCTCTTATAGCTACAGCCCTGTTGTCAGAGTCAACAGAAAATTTCAAGTCAATAAAAATTAACAAGAGTTTAAAACTATCACTATTCACAAATGTCTAAATTTAGACATTTGACCCTATGTTTACAAACCCAGCTAAGGATAATCTCATTACTAAAACTATTGCTTAGCTTCCTGACCTGCCACTGCAAGAAAGCATGACATTGCTATTTGCAAGCAGTCAGTAGCAAAAATTAATTTGACATGGTAACTGTATCTGACTGGCTAATTATACCTAAAGAGTAAAAGGATCTTCAAGAAGCCATTTGTCTCATTTCTGACAAATACTATCCTAAGCTTCTTGAAAATACCTCCAATATTATGTATATAAAAGAATATTCCACAATATTCAAGACAGCTGATCAATCTAGTTCAAATTCCAGAGGCTCCCCATTTCATTATGGAGTTGTGAGTGCTATAAGAGAAGACTGCTTCATAACTGAATGCCCAAATGTGTAAACCCTGACAAAAAGCCTGCAAGCCTCCCAGCTGACAAATTCCTCTGGCATCAGACAGACTTTCTGGCAGCTACTGCTCTTTCACACCACTGTATTTCTCCAGTGTATTTCTCAAGGCTTAATATGCATTATTATGCTTTTAAAAATAATTACCATTCTCTCAATATGCATTGTTTACTTCACTTTATGTACTTTAAGAAACAGCAGTAGAGACAAAATGGGGCTTTTTCAGTTTCATTAGAGTTTTTAATGCAAAATTCTTTCCATCTTTTTCTACTAGATAATTAAGAGGTTATACATTTTTACCTTCTCTTCTGTGTTTTGACATTCATGCATAAATTTGTGGACAAAACTAGCTATAAACACACTGAAGTGTATGAACTATAGAAGACTGAACTTAACTATACCTTTAACTATAGGAGATCTGAATTAACAGATCAAAAAGTACTCTGTTTCATTATAAATGTGAACAGAACTGATTAAAGGATATCAGAAATATGGGAAAACAGGAAAGGAAACATTGGTTCCTGCAATCTCAGGATGTCAACTTCATGCCTTTGGGATCTAAAGCAAATTTAGATCATCAGTGGGTTTCCTGCATAAACTCTCATTATGCTTCTTCCCCTGTAGTAGGTTGACCCTAGCTGGGTGCCAGGCACCCACCAAAGCCTGTCTATCACTCCCCTCCACATATGGACACAAATGGACACAACACTGAAAAGTGTTAGTACTTTACCTTCTTAATTATTACTGTAGTGGTAAGTTTGTAATCTCTTGGGATCCAGACACAGAAGCCTATTAAATAAGCTTTCTTGCTGAAGATGTTTATAAATGCCACATTTCCCTGTTTGTCAACAAACAGAGAGGTAGTGCAACACTTAATATGTTGGGGAAGGGTGTGTCAGCTTGATGTTTAGAGAAGGATAACATGTATCTAAAGTGAGCTATCTTATGAAGCCTTGTCAAAACAAAACAAAAAAACCTCTTATACTTTGAAGTGTCAGCAAAAAAGTGCCATCACACATCAAGAAAAATTGTTTGCCAAAGAACCTAATATTCACTAAAATCACAAATATTTATTAAGATACTTAAAAACGGGTATTAAGAAGTCCAGTCAAATCAGTGCGATGATTTACATGCTTGAGGTTAAGCAAGGAACAAAAAGTGGAGTTTTTTGCCCATCTGTGGTGCAATCTTTGTATGTGCTGGTGATTGAATGGATGACATGGTCAGTGAGTTGCTGTTTCAGGGAGATAGAGTATGTTAAGCACAAAACTACTTAGTCTGGCCAGCCAACATGCTTCACTGAAGTAAGGATAAATTATAGCAAGGCTGTCCATGTCAGTCCTTGTCAAAAGGCATCAGTGCAGATGTGTGGGCTCACCCCACTTCCCTTAAACCCCATGCTCTCCTCTGTCCTGTCGCGCCAAACACTGACATCAGCTTTGTGCTGACCATTCTTACATCATGCAAGATATCAGCATGAAGAGACTAAAACACCATCCTTCCAGACAGAAAATAGAGGAGTGGAATTCAGAATCTCATACACTGATGTCACACTAGCATTCAATGGAAGTTTAAGATGAAACCTTAGGAAAAAGCAGACTTACTGGAGGAATGCATACACAGTCATGCCAGCACTGTGTGCTTCTTTCCCTGACCAAAAACCCAACTGTGCTCGCTGCCAAAGGCAGGTGGGCAGCTCTGGGCTTCCTACAGGCTTCAACAGGGGCATAAGCACAAGGGACTTTAAGGGAAGTTTCTCAGGTTTGTCCTTTCTTATTTCCTGAATTTCGTGTGAAGCAAAAATACTGAATCTCTATCAACTTGCTTCTAAGTTGTCAATAAACAGACATTTCCTAAACCCTGTGAATATGTGGGGTTTTGCAAGGTCTAATGGAAGGTGTCTGGATCCATTTCAAAACAGATTTCTGGGACATTTCTGAGCTTCCAGCTACAAATACAAGGCTGCAATATACAAGTGGAAGTCTAACAACTTTAACAGCTTTTATTCTTTCTCTACCAAGCCTCACATACATAATTGGAAAAGCTAATTGAAGTCACCTGAACTTCAGAAAACTGGTGTTGCTGTGGGATGAATAAGAATTTTTTAATGTGGATTTTAAAATTTTTCTAAGTTGTGTCCTCACAGATATACAGAGGATCAGCACAAACAGAGCCCTATTAATATTCCAGCTATTGCTTTCTAAATAACAACACCTCAGTGAAATCAGGAAGCCCTCCAATTCTTGTAGCACTTTGTTTATTCAGAGTCTTAAATTGTCTCAGCACTTAGAATATAATTGAGAAAGAAATGAAGAGTCCATGTGTAATACAATTTCTTTTAAATGGAAACTCTGGAATTTTAACTACACAAAGTCCAATTCTCAATATTTTTTATACAACTGTGAACATTAAGCTTTTATCACAGATACCTCCTGTACCAAGCTTTATCAGGAGAGACAGATGCAGGAGACAGCTAATTTAAATAAAAATTAGTTTAGAAGTTAGAATTAATTCAAAAGTTACCAATTGGCCTTTAAAACCACCTTAAGCATAACCATGACTCTTAAGTTACGAAATTTTATTTCCTTCTTCATCAGAAAATACTAGAAGATAATATCACATATGTAATACCCATAAAATGCTCTACACTCACTTTCATGTGATTTGCTATAAATGTATTTTAGATTAAATTCAAGTATCAGCATAATCCCTAATTCCTCTTAGCAACATAAAAAGAAACCCAACAGTTTTAGTTATTTCTGATCATAGGAATGAAAGAAAATTCAGAGAAAAGTGTTTGAATAAAATCCCGACTATAACATCCAAGCTGGAAATGCAGAAAAGACAGGTATTTTTTAGCACACTTACCCAGCATCATGTGCATATGGACCAATGCAAACATTCACCCTCCATGCCTTCCTCTCAGGTCAATTGCAACACCAGCAAAGTGCTACCATCACCCCTCACTGCCCCATCCAGTGAGGTGCAGGGTCCACACAACTCTCACGTGTTAGACAGTTGTCTCTTTTGGGATTGGAGTGCTCAGACACCTACAAGGATACATGCCCAAGTGGCCTGGCTCTGGTGGGATTTGAAGCTTTATTTCGGTTCTGCAACTTTCTGATTCCAAACCATTAGCTGGAAGCAGAGAGCTACATAAGTCTGTTGAGGTAAATGGTTTCTCCAGCAGAGCTGATGTGATCCCACTGGTGTCCCAGTGCCTGGGAACATGGTCCTGGTGCAGAGGGAGCCCCTGTGTGAACCAGTTTGAGACTGATGTGGAGGTAGGGCTAATGGACCTGGGTGTCTGACTGGCAGAGGGCTGCTCCTTGTAACACATTCCATTTTTTTTGTGCTTCTACTGTGCTGAGGAGTTCCAGTTGTTTTACACCCTGAGGACTGAGCCCACACTGTGTGAGGAATTTAGACAATTTTTCACAGTGAGCTGAGCAGATGAACAAATTCAAGGTTCAAGCACCAAATCCCAGGATGAACTTGCTTTGGAAAGTAATGATAAACTCTCCCTGTATATGTGTGTCAGGTCTGCACAGTAGTTTTTCAAACAATGGGACCAGCTCAGCAAGGATCTCTTAATTATCCAAAATCAATCATTTTAACTTCAATTTTTTCATTTTATTAATAGTTGAGTCAGAAGTTATTACTATAACTGTACAGAAAAGTATGAAATCAATAACAATAACACAGCTGAGCTGTGGAACTTTAAATAAAAAATAGAATCTCTGAAGCCTTCAAACACTTAACTTATACTTACAGTTCATCAGAGACACTCAACAAATTTATGTAAGAACTTTTCTTGCAGTGTTTACTTATTCATGGCCCTCAGTGGTACCAGATCCCATTTCCTCTATTAGAAGAGGTGACATTTGTTTCTCCAGTCTGCACCTTGGACAGTCCCAAGAGCAGGCTTTATCAAACAGTTACACTACATATGGTTGAGGAACAAAGCCTGTGGTAGTAGCATTCACATCATTCTACCTTTCTGATTAATCACTAGCCACAGAAGCAAATGACAGAAGCAGCTTAATCCACAAGAAACACCAGGGCAGATTATCATCTACTGCAGAGTGATAATAGTTGTGCTAATTTTGAAAACTTGGCCTTAGGAAGAATGCATTGCAGTGACTGATACCAGCATTCACTGCCTGCAATGCTTTAAACATCAGATCACACTGATGCCCAGCACAGCACAGATTCACACTGACTCGTACAATATTTTATGCAGTTCGTGTTTTCCAAACCCACCATCCTCCTTTTCCTTCCCTGGAGCTGGGAGAAGCAGTGCCATCAGGAACACCTTGAATTTTAAATGGAAAACAACACTATCTTATATTTCACATCACACTACAGTGTGCCTTTACTCTGTTCTGATTTCAGCATCCTGGAAAGCCTAGGACTTGTACAGCAAGGTCAGTGATCAAAAAGACAGGAGCAGAACTGCAGGTTCCTGTTGAATCCCAAAAGTAGAGTGGCACTGCTTTCCACTGACTACTAAATAAAGACTTTTTATATTATCACCTCTTTAGTTTTTTATCTCCATGCTGACTCAAAGTTCTAGGTAGCACCAGTCTCTAAACAGTAGCAAATGTAGAGAGAGAGAATGCTAGCTAGTTGGAATTAGTATGAAGATGGAGATCTTTTAAAATATGTTTTCTAAACATCTTAATTTTTTTATGTTCCTTTTAGATACCTTTTCTGGGGGAGGTTGTTGTTGTTGTTGTTTTGTTTGTTTGTTTGTTTGTTAGTCTTTTAAATTGATTTTGTACATTGATTTCCAGNAGGAAAAATTTCAGTACCCTATCTGCCCACCTTTTTGCCACAGCTTAACAGTTTTGGGGATCTTAAATCAGACTCAATTCTTACTTGTCTTCTACTGATAAAAATGCTAGAACTTACTTGACTCACAGGAAGAAGAGTTTTCTGAAATACACAGACCTGGTTGGTCAACCTAGTGCCCTGTGTACCCAGTAGCTATCAGCTGAGTGCAATCCTTAGATAAAAAGTTGTCTACATAAATCATCCAGAAAAAGTTTTCCTGAATACATAGCTAATGTAGTCCTGGGGTCAGTTCTCTATCAATCATCTAAGATCACATCCTTTAACTAGAAAAAGAGATCTATACATTGTCCTTCTGCAAATTTAGTCCTGTACTGTTCAAAAATGCAATAAAACAATGTCATTGTTAATGCTGATAAAATAGCAAATATGATATATGAATCAGTTAAAAAAAAAAGTATGCTATGAAAAATTAATAATTCTTCTGACATGCATGTTCACTTAATAGCTTATCTGAAGATGCAAAGGCATATTTTTAAGATTAGATGCAAATCATATTCTTGAAAATAAAGGATTTCCCTTTTTAATATTAGTCTATGAGAAAAACATTTTAAGAAAAAGGAAAAAAAGAAAAGATCAGGCAAATGGGTCCTATTAGTCATGGTATCACTCTTATTTAGACTATTTAAAAAATTATTTTAGGAAAATTCTATCAATAAATGCAAACACTGTGATTTGGGGGGTGGCAATTTCCAGCATAGAGAGAGAAGTAACAGAGAAAAAAAAGACAAAAAAGAGGATCTGGACGTGATAGAGAAGAATGTTTGTTAGCTGGAATCAACATTGTAACAGACTTTTTCTCCATTATAGGCTGCCCAGACTTCTGGAAACTTGTTATCTATGACCATGATTTTCCCTTTTATTCTTTTGTCTTTTCTTTTAGTCTCATCCAGTACAATCCACCAGATCTGTCAGACAAAATTAGCGAAGACTGACTAGCTTGCAAAATCTTTCCTTAATATCCCCAGAAGCTGAGTTCAGAGTCCCCAGTTTAAATTCTACATCTTTCTTCTATTTCTTTTCTTGAGGGCTATGTTTAGATTCTGTATCCTCTCTGTAAATCTATACAAAGAAGAAACATTACTAGAAATATGTCACTTTTAAGCCACAGACCTTTGCTTTGCCTATATCCATTATTTGAGCTTACAAATTACTTTTCAAAACCAATGGTTTATGCCTTTTATTTCATGCTCTTCTGTAACACTGGACTCTAGATGGTGTCAAGTGGCACAATTTCTTCTGGGATCAGCACCAATTTACATCAACTGAGGTCTTGGACCTTTCCATTTCTCAGTTCTGATGTTTATTCACCCCCCTAACCCACAGGGAAAACCCTCTTTCTTTTTAAATACCATGTTGTTCTTACTGTCTATCCTTTTTGCCATCCTCACTGTATTAATGAAATACAAATTACATTCATATTTTTTAAGTGAAAATATAGACAAAATTTGACTAAGAATTGCAAACCTATTAAAAAGGATATGTAACTCTTGGATATTGCAGTGTTTTCGCAGTGAAATCAGAATAAGCATCAGTCAGCACATGTGTTTGGTTTTGGGGTTTTTTAATATTGAAGACTTGAAGTTAAAAACTGTGTCTTTCACCTATAAGCAACCACCTTTAATTTTTAGCTCAGTTCTACCCCTGCAAGAATTACTCTGGAGATCCAAACTCTGATAAAGTACAGTGATTCATGTGCTGGACTGGAAGAACAAAACTTGTTGAAAGAACAAATCTATGGAGCAACTTTGCAGAACTTATAAGTATCTCTCTCTGCAATATACACACGTAGCTCTGACTCCACACAATCTCAAAAGATTTTCTGGGAGAGGTTTTTTGGAACACAGGGTAAAAACAGAGGTGAACTTTATTATTAAAACTTTATTCTTAAAACTTTGTTCTTATTCAAAATAAGACAATCTGTGGAACCTTTTGTATTGTAGCTGAAATTCTTACAGTTAGAGCAATCAAACCTGCTTTTTCAGTACTGTTATGCACAGGTAGATATAGAAATGAGGTCTCTCTGCAGTAGTTTCCCCATCAGTGTTGTGGCTGCTGTCTGTGACACATGACTGTACAAGTTCTTGTACTGTGTGTGACACAAGTCCTTTGCTGGGCTGGGGGTGCAGCTGCTGTTCACTGCAGTCCTCATACAGAGAGACGGCAGCAATAAAGACAGAAAAATATCAAGTGTCAATCTGTCTTTCAAAAAGGTTGATTCAATCCCAAACAAAAAAAAAAGGGAGATTGAGGTCATATAGATAATGGAAAAACTCACACAAAACTCAATGACTCCAAAGGTGGAAAGGGAGATCTCATAATGTCTGTCCTCTGGGGTTTTCACCATCTGAACAACCTGACCATTAATGTTTCTCCTGCTAAGAGCAGGAAGCAGACCCAAACAACCTCAGAAATCCTTTTTTACCTAAATTATGATATGAGAACAGAGAATGAAGATTTTAATGGAATTTTTAGTAAGTTTTGTCCTATGAGCAAATTCAACCAGTAACATCCTTCAGTAACCAGTTTGTCTGATATTAAAAGCCTGCCAATATTCAAGATCTTCTCAAGTATGATACCCTCTCTTTATTTCTTCAGCATTTTGAATATAAAAACTAACAAAGCAGTGTCCTGTACTCCTGACCAATACTTATGGCAACAGATAACAATCTCATTGCTTTCCTTTTACAAATTTTTGCAAGTCAGATTTTGTTGCATCAGTTATGGATTGGAGACTTCCCTTAGTGTTCATAATGGCTAATTTTAGTATTTTTTAAATTTTAATTATCATTGCTGTTGCCATTATTATGTCATTAGTGACATAAGATGAAATCTGAAACTATTAGGAAAACCAGAATTTTTTCCACACACCTGTAACAATCATTTTGTATCTCTCTGAAAATAATACTATATTTAACAAAAGTATTAAAAATAATATGAAAAAAATTCAGATCCATCCATCTATTTTCTTACTCTGAACAAACTTTAAAAAACCCCCAAAGACAGAAACATTTTGACGTAAAAATGAGAAACATGCAAGAATGACAAATATACCTTATGTGGTTGTGATACAGCCGTAGAAGACCACTATAAACAAAAATCAGCAAGAAATGTAACACCTATAAGCAATATAGTAGGTAATGAATATATTAATTGCTAAGGGGAACAAAGGCAACAGAAACATAGATGACCTTCTTGAGTTATGTACTACAGGAGTTATTATACTGTGGTGCCTGGTGTTCATAGCACACACATAGAATTTCTAAAGAGAATTTTTTGTGTTTTACCCTTAATGATATTCATATGCTCATGCACATGTGCACGTGTCTTGTTTGTGACACTTTGGGCCATGACGTCTCCTAAGCCCAGAGCACTAATAGGCATCCAGAGACACTCCAATGTGGAGGACAAAAGAAAAAAAAACAAACATCAGTGGCATATTAAAAAATTTGGAAACTGACAGGGATGAAAACAAGAACTTCTGCCAGAGGAAAAGACTTCCCAAAGGAGAAAATGCTGCTCTGCAAAGCAGCAGCTGGAAAGAAGCAGGACACCTTGGTCTTGCTGTCTGTATTGAGCTATGCAGAAGAACAAGAAAAAGCAACTGGCTGGAGGAAGGCAGGAAACATCTTTGGCTGTTTGTACCACTGGCATGTCATAATGTGCTTGTCATCACCACCACACCAACAACCACCACTATATCACAAAGTTAGTGCTGAGTTTCTATAGGGATTACTATTTTAGGGAAGGGTGTGGTGAGTGGGGTGGGGCACTTAATGGTGAAACATGTGAATATTGCCCAGAATTTCACTGAAAATTTTATTTACTCTATTAAAGATGCTAAAGCACAGGTAACACAGAAGTGGAGTCGCTCTCTAAATAAATGAATTCTGAATCTACCAAACATACATGGGTGCATTAGTAAATTACTTCTGCCTCCACCTTTTTTTTTTAAATGCCTGTTTTTTTCAGTTACCTTGCATATTTATGAACATTGCTTGGGTTAAATATCAAAATTTCTTTTAAAAATATCTAAAAAAAATCTAAAAAGTTGACATAAATTTTAGAAGTCCCAGGATGAAACTATTTTGTCTTATTATAGGTAGTCTGTAAGATAAAGGCAAATGTGGAATAAGAACAAAGTCAGAACCAACAGAGATTTGCTATGCTATTCCAAGTAGTTGACTCTAAATTATGCAGAATTTAAAAATAAAAATGCAAAGGGAAGATATAAGGCTTATTAATCATATTAAGAAAGCTCATATTAATCACATTAAGGATTGTTCTCATAACTGTCATCTGTTTCCTCCTGCATGACTTTGAGAAATAAGTACTTAATGTCCATTTCCCCAGATGATGACAACACTGCATGATTCCAAAGAGGCTGGAATGATCTAAGCACAGAGGAAGGATACAAATGCTCCAGGTGTCTCTTCCTTGCTTTTATTTCTTGCCTACTTGATCTTGCAAAACTAGAGTGAACAAAAGCCCCACTCAGGGAAATTTCTAGGTGCAAGATGAAGTCCCTCAGTGACTCCTAGCACATAATTTAACTCCATTTCTTCCCACACCTATAAAATTCATATTAAAATGATATTTATTTGAAGTAGAAGTCATTGTAATACTACACCAAATAATTAATTGGGCCTCAGCTGTGACCTGGATCAGGCTTCAAAAAGTGCAGGTTGGGGGAATACCAGAAACCACTGCTACTTCTTTCAACCCTATCATTCAACAGTGAAGAGGGGCAACCCCAAAGTCTCAAAAATGAATAGTTGTAACAGTGGGGTGCTATGAACTTACATTCTGGCTCAGAGCAACAGACAACACACTCCAAAAAGGATAAGGAGGTTCAACACTCATGGCACAGTGGAGGTCAAAATATAGACACTCCACAGAGAAATGAGGATTGCACAGCCTCAGGGAACCTGCTTCTTTACTCAGTGTGGTTAAAAACACATGTTTCATACAATTCAAGTCCTAGACTTACAATTCATATAAATAATACATACATTTGGCCCCCCTCAATTCTTTCATTAATAAGGAAATTATTCATGTTAAAAAGAGTTTTACATAATGGAGGCTGGAACACTAATGTTCAAAGTATGAAACACCTCACCATCTCCATGTCATGTGCCATCACATCACATGGTAAAACCCTTTCTATGCTGATTTTGCCTGGGGTAGAGTTAATTTTCTTCACAGTGGCTGGTGTGGGGCTGTGCTTTGGATTTGTGCTGAACACAGAGTTCATAATATACAGATGTTTTTGTTATTGCTGAGCAGAGGCTGCATAGAGCCAAGGACTTTTCTGCTTTTTGTACTGCCACGCTGGCAGGGAGATGGGAGTGCCTGGGAGGTTGGGAGGAGACACAGCCAGGACAGTCACACCCCAAGTGACCAGAGGGATATTCCAGACCATGTGACATCATGTTCACCATATAAAGTGGAGGGAAGAAGGAGGAAAGGAGAGGACATTTGGGGAAATGGAGTTTGTCTTCCCAAGTCACCATTGTGTGTGATGGAGTCCTGCTGTCCTGGAGATGGCTACACCTGCCTGCCCATGGGAAGCAGTGAATTCACTGCTTAATTCACTTG
>VXBB01021347.1:16295-35711 GCA_013399915.1 Illadopsis cleaveri
TCACTGCTTAATTCACTTGCTTTTTTGTGGGGCTTTTGCTTTCCCTATGAACCTGTCGTTACCTCAACTCTTGAGTTTTTTACCCTTCTGATTCTCTTCCTGATTCTGCTGGGGAGGGCAGTGAGTGAGCAGCTACCTGGAGCTTGGTTGCCGGCTGGGTTAAACCACGGCACTCTTCTGTGCAGAGACAAATTGCTTCAGACTCAGTGGATGCTCAGTGTTCTCTCTGCTCTTTGCAGATCCATTCCCTAAAATTGGAAGAAAAACTTTCCAAACAATATGAAAGTTGATAACATAAAGAAGAGTCTTTCAGTGGAAGTTTTCATGTGTACATGTTATACCTATGTCCAAGTCCAACATCAAAATTTCACTATTTTCAGAAGTTTAACTAATTAGTTTATCTAGCAAGTACGTTCAATAGAAGAACAGTTGCCTTGGTAACCCAACCTTGGATCTGCCTCTTTGGAGCCCCTCCAAGGGTTCTTAGCCCTATATCTTGCTATGTCTATGAAGGATCTTATTATTTCAGCCCTGGTGCTGCTGCAAAACAGGATGTCCTTGTTAGAAATTCTTCCTCTTGAAAATAAGCTCAAACAGAATTTTAAGAATATAGCATAATATGTAAGAAAGGGTAACTACTGTTCTAAAAAGTGTGAGAAGGTGCGAGAAAACTATACAGCTACATATATTAAAATTCTAAAAAGCTACAAATATATAAAAAAGCTAAAAATCTTTGGGCATCAGATCAGTGATGACACTTTCTTCCTATCATTGTAATACTCAAATAGTGTGACTGAATAGCTGCTGTGGGTAACACCAAATGTCACTGTACTCTATATGTATCTGTGTCAGAAAAACTCTTTTTCTGACCCAGAGACAGGGCTCTTGAGAGGCTTTTATTCCATTTTCAGTCTCATAGGAGGGGTGAGATGGTACAGATGTTGCAATTCACACCATCACGATCAGAAGCCAAACTATTTCCTAATTATAATACATTATAAGCGTTTTTTGGCCTATCAGCTTTTGCCACACAATGTTGTTAATGCTTTCAAGCCAATCATCTATTAAAATACCCCACGTGGGACCTGCTACAATACATCTTTCATAGTTCTATTTCTCCAAAATACCTAGTCTATTTGCAAGGTCATCATTTTAGGCTTGTTTCTAGTTCCATTTCTCTCTCAATGATGTCCATCCTATTCCATGGCATTTCTAAGTCAGCATACTCTATCTCAAGGTTTGCATACAGATGCAGAAGACTATGTGAGCCATCTGTCAGGCTTTGAGAATTCTCTACAAATCCATTTCCCACTTATCTGTGTCCCAAAATTGTTACTCTCTCTTAAAGAGCCAGTGCAGTTGGAGCCGGATTTGTGGAGCAGACAGGAGATTCTAGTCCCTTTAAAATTTTGGGGCACCCAAGCCCCTTCCTCTTTTGCCTGGAAGGATTTGCTGAAGGTTCTGTTTTGGGAAGGTTTCTTGACCTGCAACTGTAGCAACTCAGAAAAACNGAAAGTTGATAACATAAAGAAGAGTCTTTCAGTGGAAGTTTTCATGTGTACATGTTATACCTATGTCCAAGTCCAACATCAAAATTTCACTATTTTCAGAAGTTTAACTAATTAGTTTATCTAGCAAGTACGTTCAATAGAAGAACAGTTGCCTTGGTAACCCAACCTTGGATCTGCCTCTTTGGAGCCCCTCCAAGGGTTCTTAGCCCTATATCTTGCTATGTCTATGAAGGATCTTATTATTTCAGCCCTGGTGCTGCTGCAAAACAGGATGTCCTTGTTAGAAATTCTTCCTCTTGAAAATAAGCTCAAACAGAATTTTAAGAATATAGCATAATATGTAAGAAAGGGTAACTACTGTTCTAAAAAGTGTGAGAAGGTGCGAGAAAACTATACAGCTACATATATTAAAATTCTAAAAAGCTACAAATATATAAAAAAGCTAAAAATCTTTGGGCATCAGATCAGTGATGACACTTTCTTCCTATCATTGTAATACTCAAATAGTGTGACTGAATAGCTGCTGTGGGTAACACCAAATGTCACTGTACTCTATATGTATCTGTGTCAGAAAAACTCTTTTTCTGACCCAGAGACAGGGCTCTTGAGAGGCTTTTATTCCATTTTCAGTCTCATAGGAGGGGTGAGATGGTACAGATGTTGCAATTCACACCATCACGATCAGAAGCCAAACTATTTCCTAATTATAATACATTATAAGCGTTTTTTGGCCTATCAGCTTTTGCCACACAATGTTGTTAATGCTTTCAAGCCAATCATCTATTAAAATACCCCACGTGGGACCTGCTACAATACATCTTTCATAGTTCTATTTCTCCAAAATACCTAGTCTATTTGCAAGGTCATCATTTTAGGCTTGTTTCTAGTTCCATTTCTCTCTCAATGATGTCCATCCTATTCCATGGCATTTCTAAGTCAGCATACTCTATCTCAAGGTTTGCATACAGATGCAGAAGACTATGTGAGCCATCTGTCAGGCTTTGAGAATTCTCTACAAATCCATTTCCCACTTATCTGTGTCCCAAAATTGTTACTCTCTCTTAAAGAGCCAGTGCAGTTGGAGCCGGATTTGTGGAGCAGACAGGAGATTCTAGTCCCTTTAAAATTTTGGGGCACCCAAGCCCCTTCCTCTTTTGCCTGGAAGGATTTGCTGAAGGTTCTGTTTTGGGAAGGTTTCTTGACCTGCAACTGTAGCAACTCAGAAAAACTACATTTCACAATTAATTAGAAACTGTTTTCTAAGAAAATTTGCAAACTCTATCAGAAGCAAAGGTTGAGCCTGCCCCTGGGCTCATGTCGCCCTGTGCTGGCGCTGACAGCCAGTTGTCCCCAAGCACCTGACATCTTCACCAACACCAGTGGAGTCCCATGGGTGGCAGCAGGAAGGGTGAGGTGGCAGCTATTGCTGTGCTGGCAAGTCTTGGTCTGCCCCTGGAACTGCTCTGTAAGTTCCTGCTTCCCTGAGAAGGTTCTTTTTTTCTGCCATCTCTTTTTTTCACCCCCTTCATCTCCCAGACCGTGTGGTCAACCAGCTAGCGCCATGGTGGGGTAGAGAGCTGACTCATTTTCCCTTTGTCTTTCAAGCCATGCAGTCACCTGGGGCAGGCTCCATCTGGGAAACTGTGTGTGGTGCCTTTTTCCCTTTCCCTACACACGGGGCCATCTCAGAAGGGGACAGTACCTTTCAATTTTGGGTTTATCTTTGTCCCCCTGGCATTGGTGAGATGTTACAGTTTTGCATCTAGTGATTATTTACTGGGGTTTTTTTCCCTGTTGCTGTTTCTCTTATTAGTAAACTCCTATTTTTTTCACTTATATCTACTCAAATTTGTCCTTTATTTGTGAAAAGCAATTGGTTGAAACTAAGGGGAGGTAACTCATTTTAGTATGTCCACCTCTTTAAATTGTCTTAAAGAAAGACATAGCCCATGGGATATGCCCTGTCTCATGACAGGATGTCACATTACCTCAGAAGCAATAGTTTTGCTGGTAGACCAAAATTATAAAAAAAGAGACTTGAAAATAATTATTTTGGTGAGTATATTTCTCATAAGTGGCAATCTTGGGAAGAAATAAAAAGCTGAAATTATTTGCAAGTACAAATTGTGCTGGGGCAGAGTTGAGGGAGACATGTTTTCCTGCATAATAAGCAAAAAGTAAATTGTTCTTCCAATCTCAAAAGCTGGGAGAAAAATGACATTTGTATCCTTTGGGGTTTCTGAGTGCTTACATTATTATATTCTCATTTTTTTTGAGCCAGGCAGTAATAAACTTGAACGTGCCACATCAGGAAAACAAGCATTGCAAAATTTCAGAATAATAAGAATGTGTTTGCTGCACATTGTTCAGGATTTCAGAAAATCATTTTTAATGAAAGGAAAGTCATGGCAGACCTTGGGCACTTGATTTTGGATGGATATGTTCGCAGTTTCTGTGTCTCCCAGGGGTTCTGCATGGTGTTTAAATGAAGTAAACAATAAAACAGTGCTTTTTCTTTTCTGTAGGACTTCCAGTTTAATGGATGATAGTACATTGGCAATTAACTAACTAGCAATTATTAGCAATTCACTGATAAAAAAAATCTGGTGAATGACAAACTGTTTAAAAACAAACCCTGCATAAAGGCATAGAATCATAGGATCACAGATGCATAGAATCATAGAATGGTTTGGCTTGGAAGAGGCCTTAATTATTATGTGTGATTGTAGGTCAGAGACAGAAATCATGACTTGAGTCCTCTTGATCATAGGACAGAGTGCTTTATTGTTTGGAATCTTCTCATACAGGGAGTTAAAAACTCTTGGATCCAGACACTGATTGGTCTGGGTCTTAACACCACTCAGCTCCCTGACCAATGATACATCTACATTTAGGATTGGAAGGGACTGGTTGAGGTCTCTGTTTGAGTTTAAATCTGTCCTATCATTGTTCACCTAGGGACTTGTTTATCAAACTAGGAGAGCCAAATTGGGTATCATACTATAGCCAGATTTATCTGTCCAGCTACAGACTATCTGACTGTGACACATAATGACCATCTACCTTTCACTGGTCCAAGTTTCTCAAAGCCCTGCCCAGCCTGGCATTGAACACTACCAGGAACAGAGCATCCTCAGCTTCCCTGAACAACCTATTCCAGAGCCTCACCGCTCTCACAGTAAGGATTCTTTTCCTAATGTCTAGTATAAGACCACTCTCAGTTTACTTCCTGTATTAATGTAAAAAGTTTGTCTATCCTTTCAAAGTGAAGGATACTTAAGGATGCTGCATGGATCAGTAATGTAGCTCTCTGTAAAGGCAGAGATCTGATAGAATACAAAAACACAAAAAACAGAACAAGAAAGCAGTTTCTCTTCAGAAGCAGCCCCTTTCAGAGCACATCACATTTCTGACATACATTAATGTAAATAAGCAAGAAAAAGGAGAAACTATGAAATCTTGACCACATCTTGTACTCAAGTCCCTAACATATTAAATCTGGTTTACTTTCTCTTTCTGCATCTCTTTTCTATCTTATTGCAGCACTGCATTATTGCCACCAAGCAGCTTGTCCTCGTTGCTGCTTCTCACTTCTTAACCACAACTTTTAGCACAGATTAAGTGTCCACAATGCTGCAGAGAGATTAATCTGTCCTTCTGGGCAGCAGGATGGTGTCACTATGATCTTCAGATTTCCTCATACTAGTTTCTGTCTGGTTTGAAATTCTGGTTTGAGCCCCAGTTTCTCAGTCTTGTATGAACCTGCCCCATTCAGTGTTGGAACTTAAGACACATAGTACCTTTTCTGTTCCTTATATCCCTTCTGTTTAGATTTTCTCCTTTGATTCTTGAATTTTTACATGTAAATGATTCTTGCATGATTTTACCTATTCAGATATTTACACAATAAGCTAATCCATGTGCTTCAGTTCTGCCTGACTCCTCCATACACCTTTTGTGTCTGAGCCAACTGAACCAGCAAGAGGAACAAGAAAAAGCCAGTTCTTAGTTCCTGGGTCAGCTGGTGCCTGAGATAGCCTTAGGAATAATTTGGAACAGATCAAAACCAAAACAAGATAATAAAAGAACCATGTGAGCACATAAATCAATGCTCTAACAGGCCACTGAAGTCACAGCTGGATCACTGGCATGCAGCCTGTGTGTATGAAATGCAATAGGTACAGGAGGAGGTGAAATTTTCAAATTAGCAGCACTAATGATGTGCAAATCTTGCTAATATTATAGCTTCTAAGCTGAGATATGCAGGAAAGAAAGTTATATACAACCAGTTCTTCAGAACTTGAGTGTTTTGATTTACATGCATCTGCTGTAGCCAGTAGGAACACGAGTTTCAGATAACCATGACTATGTAACTATACTCCTGATTAAAAAGGAGTATCTGAGCATGCGCTTCTGTCCTGAGCAAATGAACAGGGAACAGATGGACCTGTGTGCCAAAAACTTAATCCTGTGAGTTTGTAAGTGTAGCTTGGGTAGCAGGTGTATGAATGTTTTCCTGAATTAAGATTCAAAACTTAGCAAGACATGAATATGGGCACCACAGAGCCTTCATGTATCATCAAAGCAAAGGAACAGTAGGATTAGACAAAGAACATGTTCCAGTATGACTAATAATATATGCATCTATAGGTAGAAAGGCAAAAAAAATTAAAGGGAAAAAAAAGTCTGAGTCAGATAACTGCTTCACTTTGGAAAGAAACTTTTCTGAAAAGCAAGCTATTACATGACTATTTATGTTTAATGTTCTACAACTTCTTCTAGTACATCTGGTGCTGTTTATAGTAAGAAAAGCTTATTGGAAAGCTCCTGTGTGTATTTCAATATAACTTTTCTTGTTTTGTCAATATTTGGACTTGTGCCAATGCAAATATCTGCTGCTTGAAATTAAACAGACATGCAGAAGACCGGCAATACCATCATAAATCAGAATGAAGAAGGTGGTTCAATTTGAAGCACTTTCAGATTAACATTGACTATGTAGAAATTTTGGCTGAGAATACTTATGACTGAAAATTTTGCAGAGACAAGCAACATGCACCAAAGAAAAAGTGTTTCTGGGGACCTAGTGAAGAAATTACATTTCATGATTTTCATTTCACGAATTAACCTCACTGATAACCAGTACACCAGCATGATTGCAGGTCTGATTCAGGTGCAGCTTCATTTAAGTTTTCACATTAGCATCAAATCACTTATCAGCAGGCAATCTGAAAATCTGTGCATAAAGGGAGTAAAATAAGCATGAAAAATACACAGTGAAAGACAGATGCCACTACATATCTCTCGATGTACCTATATACACACAGATATTTTTGTGTTTGTATATACACAAACAACCGATGCTAAACACAGAGAGACAAATGCACGTATTGACCGACATTTTGCTAACAAAAGCAAACCAAAGCCATGCCAGGACTACTAACACATTACTTCTGCAACCTCTGGTCCTCCCCTGTGGAGCCCCTGGGTCCCTCACCTCACCCAAGGGGTCTGTGCCCAGGGGCAGCTGTTGGCAGAGGCTGGGGAGGGCTCAGCCCAGGACCTGCCATGGCTGTGTGGGTGGGGAGCACAGAGAGACCCTCCTGGAAGACGTCTGCCCACCATGCAGAGAACCACTGAGAAACGGCCTGAGTGGAGAGGATTTCCCTTGCATTCCCTTTGATGCCATTTCTTTGGCTATGGGATTCCTCTTTTGAGAATGGCTGCTTGCTTTTCAGGCAAAATCTCCGTGTATAAGCTCTCAGACTACATTTCATTTAAACAACTGTTCCAAAATTCTGGCTTTCTGCAGTCCAATTTGTAGTTGTAATACTACACTGAAAAATCACTTTTTTTTTCAGCTTATACCAGCAGAACAACCCACAAAAGAAGAAAAAGCAGACTTTGAAGGATGTGTGGATGTTTCTGTCCTATCCCCTATTTCTCCTGTGCCAATTCTCTCCAACTAGCTAGGATCTACAGCAGCAGTTGGAATCTGTTCAAGTTTTCTTATCTTTCTTGAAGTAAGATGGTATAACTGACAAAGGTGTTTCTGTAACTGAAAAAAATAGTAAAATAACCCTCCATTATTCATGACTCTTTAGAGAGATGCAGCCACTTCTCTTCACAATGTTTTATATCACATTTCAGTTAAATTGAAAGAATTTTACTATAGTACAATTTCATTTAATATGTTATGTTTTTGTTTTCTTGTCAAAACTGAAGTTTGAAGAGATATTTTTCAAAGAGACTCATGGACATGGAAACAGTTACACATGCAGCATGGGTAACATGAGCTAAAATTGTTGTCTTTTGTAGCAGAACTCTGCCCTTGAAGTCAATTGGAAGCTCAATAACCATATGAGCATTATTTTAATCCCAAATTAATTTACTCTACCTCTCACAGTAGTTATTAGCTTGCATGCTGTGTAAGTTCTCATGATATGCATGGTCACAGTGTTTTTGATGAAACCACAATAAGTATTCTTGTTCATAAGATACATTTTAATCATCTACAGATGGCCCCTGAATGAGTGCAGGTATGTGGTTTATGTGTTACCCTCCTGAGATTAAACAATGCCTTCTGTGCCTTGCTCTGGGGAACAGCCCACAATCCACTTGTACTGGGCTTCATCTCTTTATTTAATCAGTATTTGGAATCAATTTGCTGAAGAAAAAGTTTTAAGCTTTCTGATCGTATTTTCTTGTTCATATATTTTTGCCTCGTACATAGTTAGGAGCAGCATCATCCTTCAGTGGTTGCTCTAAAGTTTCTCAAAAACAAAAATGCCCAAAGTCTTTCTTAGACTACATGGCAGTATTCTCATTTTTCTATTACAGCATAAAACAATATAATTCCAGCTATTTTACTCCAAGTCTGCAGTCCTAATAAACCCCTCACAGCTGCAGAATTTAAAGTGAACTTTGATGCACTGGGACCCCTTTATTAATTCAGATTGCTATCAAATAGTATTGTTTGAAATTTTCCAGTGATGGACAGCAATATCAGGCAATTAAAATAGATCCTGATTGCTAAAAAGATCAAAATGGGTGGATATTTGCGCTCATGTCTGTCAGACATGGACAGTTTTTGCACATCCTTCCAGTGGATTTGCCAGACTGAGGCTGAACCAGACACCCTCATCACACTGAGAGGTGATGTGAGGTATGGGGTATACCAGTGTGTACACAGGATGTTTCATTGTGGGTCCCAAGGAGAAAATCAGAAAGCAGCAAGACTGGAAGGTTGCTGATGTTGGCAATTCTCTCCTCAGGGTGCTGCTAGCTCTGCAACAGGCAGTAACTGTTCCTCTTGATGGGATGAGGGCAGCCAAGGACTTTTCCACAGGCCAGGAAAGGAACAAACTATAATAATGGTATGACAGAAATCACTTTTCCCATCAAATTAAATGAGTATATGTTCAGGTTATGTCTCTTTTTTTAATCCTTCATTTTCAGTGTTTTGCCAAATCATCAATGGCAGCTTATGGCAGGAGAAAGAAGACAGTGAGCTCCCTAAATATTATCTGCTAACTAAGCAGTGATGTGAAACCAGTTTTAGAGAAAAATGTAGGTTTTGCACTTGCTGAAGGACAAGAGAGGTTGTTAAAATAGTCTTGGTGGAGGGTGGACAAATTCATATTAAACTAGTCTCTAATTAATTTTTGAGTGCAGAGTCTGCAAAACTGACACAAAGAAATCGAAATGCTGCTGCAAAACTTTTATTACAACTTCACTCTAGTTAAATTAAAACATGTCTAGAATCTTTAGATCCTCCAAACAAATTTGGTTGGAAGTTAATATAAAGCAATATGTGGTTTTGCACGAGAATGCTAGGGAAGTAAGTGGTAGTGCATGCATAGTTTTCAACCAGTTCCTGTCTGGAGATCATACTATCTCCAGATCATATTGGGTTTGCTCTCAAGCTGTTAGTTTTGCTTCCTTGCTTCTCTTTCCCCTTCCATGATATTATGCAGCCATACAGTTATTTTGACAACTGGCAAAGGTTTTCTTTGAAGGAAACTCACCAGAGCATGCCAGCCATCACTAGGCCACCCCCACTTATCGCCTAGCGAAGAGGAAGGAGATTAAAGCAGGAAGGGGGAGAATGTAGGAGAGAAGAGTGCTATAAATTAATGTATATTTGAAAATTGCAATGAGTGAGTTGGCATTAACTGCTGCAAAGTTAAAGATCTGCTTATTTTTATATGGCTAGTCTAATTAGTAACACCACCACATGTTCAGGATTCATGTTTATTAAGCATAGTTCTCAACCTCCTTTGGTGCAGTGTGTCACTCCACCTATGCTGTCCCTGGTTTTGGTGACCTGGGGCACCCCACAGCTCTGGTGTCCCCACTACTCAGTGCTGGATTCTTCATAGAATCACAGAATTGTAGAATCATGGAGTCATAGAATGTTAAGGAGTTGGAATGAATCATCTTAAAGACCTTAAAGATCATCTAATCCCACCTGCTCCTACCATGGGCAGGGACACCTCCCACTATATCAAGTTGCTCAAGGCCCTATCCAACCTGGCTGTGAGCGCTGCAAGGTTTGGGGCATTCACAGCCTCCCTGGGCAGCCTGTTTCAATATCTCACCACCCTCACAGCAATGAATTTTTTCCTAATACCTAACCTAAATTTCCCCTCTTGCAGTTTCTACCTATTAGTCCTTGTTCTAGTACTGCAGTTCCTGATGAACAGTCCCTCTCTGGCTTCCCTGCAGACTCCTTCAGATACTGAATGGTTGAGGTCCTCACACAACCTTTTCTTCTCCAGGCTCAACAGCTGCAACTTTCTCAGCCTGTCTTCACAGGGAAGGTGTTTCAGTCCTCTTACCTGCTTCATGGCCTCCTCTGGACTTGTTCCAGCAGATCCTTGTCAATATTTTGGGGGCACCAGAGCTGGATGCAGCACTCCAGCTGGGGTCTCATCAGAGCAGAGAGGCGGAATCACCTCCCTTGCCTGCTGGCCATGTTCCTTTTGATGCAGCCCAGGATTTCCTTGGCTTTCTGAACAGCTTAATGTTGAGGGTTTTTTACCTACCATCACCCCAAATCTTTCACTGCAGGGCTGCTCCCAATCATTTCTCTGCCCAAGCTGTTGGTGTGTCTGGGATTGCCATGACCCAGCTGTAGGGCCTTGCACTTGGCTTTGTTGACCCCATGAGATTTGCACTGGCCCAGCTCTCCAGCCTGTCCAGGTCCCTCTGGATGCCATCCCTTCCCTCCAGTGAGTCGACTGCCCCACACAGCCTGATGCTGTCAGTGAACTTGCTGAGGGTGTCCTTGATCCCACAACAGAGATGGTGAACATTTCCTTTGAAAATGTGGCTTTCTCTAGACTTACACAACTATGTTTCTTTCCCATTTGAACCAGGGCAGAGAGGAACAGCAGATATATTGTTATTTATTACATCCTGTGCTGGGATGTAGCTGGGGCAAGCAGAAGTCCAGGGTGTATTTTCAGATGACCCTGCAAAAACACAGTCTTTTGTCATTGGACTCATCAGCCCACCATTGAGCTTTAACAGTTCAGGTGTCCTGCCTGTACACAACACCCCAGGGCTCTTCTTCCTATTTATGTCCTAGCAGTATTTCTACTGCTATGGCCCTGTACAGAAACTGAACAGCTTGGATTCAGCTGGTCCCCTGCCACTCTTCAGGTCTTATCTTGACCTCTTCAGCTATCTTAAAGATTGTGTTTCACTTTGACAGCTTGGATAATCTCCCTACTGATTTGAAAACCTCTGTAGCCTGCATCACTATAGCAACAGAAGGACCTACAGCTCCTGATCCTTACTGCAGTTTCAGAGAGTTGTGGATGAAGAAAACTCATCCATTTGCATGAAGATATCAATTATTTACTGAACACTAACAACATGGTTAGGGAACACAAAATGGAAATCTTTAACTACGTTGAAACTTTTGCCCACTAGCAGCACAGTCTGTCCCACAGATCTAATGGCATGAGAAAAGTTCCTTGTAGTCTTTAAGTTTTGCAGGACAGATTCTACATTCTTGTGTATGGGGTCTGGATACCGCTTCCCAAAGAAGCTTCAGGCTGACAGATGGGCTGACCCTCAACCTCTGTGGCCCTTCCTTCATGTCGATGGTGGGCACATACTCTCACCTGAGAGAGCCAGGAGTCTCCAAATAAGAGAATTAAGAAATCCACATGATTTTGAAACTTTTGGAAGCACCATTTCTTTACTTAATCTGATTTTTTTCCCATTGCTTTCTTCTAATCCCAAAATTTATTCTGTGGTATCCTTGTATTTAACTGAAGGGCTTGGTTTCCAGCATTAATAAAAGTCTCTCTTGCAAATAATCATGCTGAGAATCTATAGCATGATTCAAGAAAGATACAATATCTGTGTAATTTTGTACCCTGTTTAACCAAGTTAATAGCCTGCTCTCATTGTGAGCATTGTGACTTTTATGCAACTCCTTTCACAGAAGAAAAAGTATTTAGAAACATTAAGGGCTTTCTTGCCATACAGTAAGATTTGTTGATACATACCTCTTACAAAAAATATTGTTTTGAGCTTAAAAACCAGGACATTTGGACCAGATATCTGAGATAATCAAGCTAATAGAGACCATTTGTCCATCTGCCCATTTTTATAGTGCACACAACTTTATGGGACAGTCACAATATTTCCAGCTTCTGCAGCTAGCTTCACATCTGATCTTTACTTCATTCACACTTCAAGAGAAAAATAATAACTGCCCATACACTGCAAGTCAGACAATATTTTTTGGTACATGTTTTTTCAGCATAGTGTTATATCAGGAAATTATCAAGTACATGCTCACTTTCAACATTTCATTCCTGGCGTGACAGCAAGGCTTTAAAGCATAGCCCACTAAACTCAAACGAATCCCTTTAAATCTGTTTTCTCAGTTATTATGAAAACAGGTATTTTGTTTGCCCTTTAATTGTTTTTGTGCCTGTTGCATTCTCTCTCACATTGCCTCAAGCCTCCACACACCACAGGTTGTCAGAGGCAACTCCAGGGCTGAAGGAGAGTTGCAGACTCTGAGCTGGCCCTGCAGGAGAGCCAGGGAAGAGTGCTAAGGGATCGCGTTACCTGAGAGGCTGCAGGGGCTCAGAGAAGGCTGGGAACAGCCTGAGCAGGGAACAGGGCTGACCGCAGAAGGATTAGCAATTCTTCCCCGTGTCTGATCCTCTCTATTCCCCAGAAATGTTGAACTTTGCTGCTCCCTCACAAGAGAACAGCAACCCCTCTGCCCAGCACCTTCACTTCGATGTCCGCCGGGCCGCAGGAGTGGGGCAAGGGTGTATGAGAGCCAGTCTTTTCCTTCCTACTATTCTCCTCCTACTTCTCTCTCCTTATCTAATATTTAGGAGGGGTTTATGCTTGCAAATAGCAAGACTGGGCCAGAAAGGAAAAGCCAGAAAGTTTGACTCCCTGAGTCTCTGGAGTATTTCTGGAGCTGGTGGAAGGAGCTGGGGAGATGAACTCTGCATTTAAACTGAGCTGAGACTGCAGGAGAGGACGAGCATAGTGGCTGCAGAACAGCTTTTCTGTCTGCTGATTTTTATTTACTGTTTGTTAAAGGCACAAAACCATGAACCATGCTTGCATAAACCCCATGGGCCATCTTAAAATGCACAGATGTGGTAGGGCCCTGCTGGCTGCTCCCCTGCTTCCTCTGTATATGGTGGCTGACTGAGGTGAATGCAGTTGCTCTGCAGAGTGTGCTCTCACAGCCTGCTTGCTTTTAGTGTTTTTGTGTCATTGTGTCTGTTATTCACAATTCTTATTCATCTGGGATCGATTAAAGTGATAGGAAATATCCATTCTCAGAGGTAACAAAACCAGCACAAATACAGCATAAACCGCAAACAAAGAATAAAAGCTATGGATTATCTATCCATATAATAGGTCAGGAAGCTATTAAACCTGCTTTCATCTGTTCTTAGGAGAGCTGTGAGTATAGTATGTTTTCTTTTTCCATTTCCATATCCATTTTTCCATTTGGTTAATGAACAAGTAATCAAGGTCTCTTTGGCACATAAAGTAGAACAATACTTAAAAGAGGGAGTTTAAAGGATTGTACTGAAGCATTGCCTCAATTTAGATTCTGAATAATAAAAGACCGAAGTCCTATGGTAGAAGGAGTGCCCTACATGCCAGTTATAGTTGCAGGTCAACTTGATTGACAACAGTTCATTTCCATGGCAAAGTTAATCATTACTAATGCAGTTGTCTCAATTGATTTTAAATTCTAATGCATCTCTTGATGGCATGTTTTCAGTTAACTGATAAACGTTTTGCTTACAACCCTTCACATCTTTGCTATAAACACTGAGAAAAGATTCCAGGCCCCCATGTAAAGCAAATTTATGTTCCCATCATTTTTGGTACCTAGAGGCTTCACATTAAATATCACTGAGGGCTTATTAATTTAAGGATTGAGTTATTCTTTTAATGTAGGTTTCAGAATTAGAGACACCCTGAGCCTTTCACTCACTTTCAACTTACAACATAGCCCAGGCTTTTAATTACACTGGAATATCAGCAGTGCTGGAACTGGTCAAGCCTAATGAAAATAGGAAATAAAACATCACACTGATGCTGTCATGAATGTCTTCTGTGGACTTTGTAGGACAATAAAATTCTATAAAAACTGAATTATCCTCCCACTGTAATCATCAGTTGATGATGAAACACTGTGAAGGCAATCCTATGCAAACTAATTGTATTACCAAATTAGCCAAGAGTGAAGCATTTTTGATCATAGATAGAGTCTTACGTAGTTGTAAATGCATTATCACACACTGCAATAGAGAACAATATTTTTCCATGGTCTATATGATCCTCAACTACTTAAAATGGCAATTTAAGACAGCTAATAAAATGGACTTGTTAAATCCATGCTCACAGACATGTTGAATTTTGTGCATGGACTATGCAAAGGGTTCTCAGATATGAAGGTTATTGTTTAATTACATTCATTGGTAGACCTCATTAAAAGTTTTTACATTACTATATTTTGAAAATATTTTTAATTTGTACAATAGTTTGATTTTTGTTTAAAAAATTTCTATTTTTAAAGTGACTATTTGCATATATGCATGAGACAGACTTTTGTGCCTTTGATGTTGGAATTCTTCTTATTGAAAACTATTAAAGAATCACATGTAATTTATTTTCAATACTTTTATAATAAATATTCAGGGTTCCTTCTATCGCTTTTCCCCGAGCAAATCAGATACACAATTTTCACACAACTCATTTGATGTAACAGAAATGTTTAGTCCCTTCAAGTTTCTTGGTGCATGTGATCGCATATTTGAAATGGAAGTAGTGCAAAAAGATCACTCTAGTGTTTACAAATCAAAGTGAGGTTTAAGATGAGACATATTTTGCAAAATTGTCTCACTGGATTTTATCCAAATATATTTCCAACAACCCCCACATAAGTAATAAGCGCCAGACTTTTTCCCATTTTTCCAAATGTGTTCAAACAGGCAATGACCTCCAAAATATTTTCCAGTTAAAAATTAATTTTCATTTTGTGAAAGAAAATGAAGTGAGGTGCAGCAAAAACTGGGACAGGAATTGCTTTATTAGACCATCTATACCCTTCTGAGAAATGAATAAGCTGAAGACAATCAGACATTTAAGTGGTTATTGATAGAAAATAGAAGAGTAAAAGACACTGCTAAAACTGGTCTGTCAAGAGGACAAGCAAGGTCTCCAACTAAATCCTTCCACTACCCCTCCATCTTGCCATGTGTGAAACCTGATATTTTCATTTTTCTTGTAGCTGAGCCCTGCCTGTGGGCTGGTTCAGTCAGCTGCAGTGCTGTCCTTGTGTGACTGCACCTGGCCTGACCGGATTTCACTTCTGTCCAAGTTCCCATCAAGAGCTGTGAACATTATGAATGGGTAGAGGCATCGGGGGGATCTTTAAGCACAGCATTAGAGCCATTAGAAAGGTGACTATATACAGGTCTGCACACAGCCTGTCATATCATAAACTATTTTCATCCATGCATGAACTATCCTCCTAACCCTCTGTCTCCCAGTGGATGAACTTTGCCAGATTTTGTTGGTTGTTTCTTCCTTATTTGACTTTCCTCCGTTGCCACAGAGTGATTAACCTGCCAGCTGGCATAGAAATTCTCAGTATGAAGGTCGAAGAAAGTGATAGTTTGAGGAGTTGCTGAGAGATGGGGAATGGGATAACTAAAACATTGACTTCAGTTATGGCAGATCTGTTAAAAGAAACCAGGACTGGATTTACCAACCACCCTCACAGCAGCAGTATGAGCTTAATTACTCAGTTGAGGCTGTATACTTTCTTGTGTACATTGAAGTAAAACTGATTGCAGGCATTTAATATTGTCTTCCATGATTCCTCATCCTTTTGAGGGAAAAATGTGAAGAATCAAATTTGCAATGTCTGGTATTTCCAGCAGCATTTTTCCAGTCTTTTTTGGCTCTCGGAAAATACTTACACATTCATACCAAGTACAAATCCATTGTTGTTGTTGCTGCTGCCATCCTCAAATAGCAAATATTTTGGCATTGTGACCCCAAATACCTCAGAGATGGCATATCTGGTCTCCAGAATTTCCAGCAGTGAGGTCTTCTCATGAATTATGATAGAGGTTCACTTTTGTGATAGCCTGTTCTGCAAGACAGGCTCTAACACACTTCTTTCAATGAAGTGTTAACAGATGAATGCCCATGAGAGTCTTGGTTGATAATCAATATCACTTTGGGCATACAGAATTAATACCAAGTTTGATTTCCCTTTTACACATACATATGCTAAAACAGATATCCATATCCCATCTCTATCAATGCTCATAAGAGCAGCCTGGATTCCTTAAATGTACATTCCTTACTTGTTTTCCAAAGGATTTCATATTTTATAGCATTTTCCCAATGCCAGTAGCAATTCCTGCAGCACCACATATCTGAGAGGTGTATAGAGAGCTACCATAAAGTATTTTTGATAATGTTTAAATAAGACATGGAAATAGGTAGGCCTCCTGTGCACAGGTGCTAACACAGCACTTTATTAAAACAATGGATCATAGTCTCTGAAAGCTGCTGAGACCTGTGTAGGATTCAGTCCCTTGCCTAACTTGATGGTAATGTCAATGAACTTCAGATCAGCTCCTTGATGAGTACTAGACAAATACAATGAGACTGATGCAAATTGCTTATGTTTAGTGTCTATCAAAACATGAAGCAAAGAATATAAAATGAGACAGAAAACAAGACATGAGTGAATGAAAGAAAGATATGAAGTGGCACAACCTGTGGCTGAAAAACAAATATGTGAAGAAATGAAAATTAAGAAAAATGTTTTCCTAACTTCTGTAAAAACTGTTGCACTAAGTGTTAGAAATAGATTAGAAATGAGTACTCTCTTTCATGATCCATCTAGCCTTGCATTTTTCCCTTGCATTGCCCCAGTTACCTCACATCTGGTTCCATATTTATTCACTTTTTTCTACTCACAAAGTGAATCTGTGATTCCTTTTGGTCTTCTTTCTGCTTACTTCATAATTGATTTTCTGCCAACTTTACTCAGACTGCTCGTTGTGATTACCAGAAAGATCCTCCAAGATCATTATGCCTCTGAGGGCAAAGTGATCATATCAGAAACTGTCCCAGAGTTTCACAAAATGTCACTATTCTTCATTTGATTCTAACCTAGTGTTGATCAACCTAATAACACAGCAAAATGAAAGAGGGATAAATGAGTGTGACAATTTCAGCATGTGCAACACTTAGTTTCACCCATTCCAGGTCCACATATTTTAACTTCATTGCTTACTCATCTGATCCACAAACAATATGGGGTCACAAAAAGCAGAGAGGATGAGGGAGAAACGGTAAGAGAGAGACCCAAGATGACAAGGCTTTAGTCAGTTCTTGAGAAAAGATCTTTGCAACTCTCACCACCAAATCCACATTATTACCTCTCCATCTGACACTGGCTGAAAAAGACCTGTTCTTTCATTTTCTGGCACAATAGCAATGGTGGGCACTTTAAATTCCAAATAGGAGGGGCTGCAAATAAGAAAATGAGAAAAGTAGTGTAAGGTACATGCAGGCTGTTGGCTACTAAAAACATTCTGCCAGCAACTGGCCTTGAAGTCTTCTCTCAGCCTTTTGCTCAGCCTTGTTCATGTGAAATGAAGAGCTTCTGTCTGACTATGACTCATTTTAGTTCTCTAGGGAGTCAAGGTACTCTAATTCTCAGTAGATGTCAAAGCATATCTCAGCATAAAAAGAAAAGAAATTTGCATCCTCTGATGGTGGACCATCATGGAGGTTAAAGTCTCCTCTTGCAAGAACAGTGTTCAGGTTGCAAACAGGTGTTGAAACTACTTCTCAGATACCAGACAGAACTCTCATTTTTCTTCCATGCACAAATTTATCCCATATCACAACTGCATGCAGATTACTGTGAGGCTATGTGAATTAGTCCTCACTAAGTGAAATACAGATTCCACCATTTCCACAGGCTTAATAACATTTTTTGCAACATGTCTTTTGTTTTTTCTCACAATGTGTGGAAAAATCAATCCTGCCTTATTATACTTCACCGTACTACAGGTAATATCTAATATCTGAAACCCAGAGTTTATGCTGAATATTAGATAATAGGGTGAGCATAGTAAAGATTACAGAAGGATTACAGATGGAATTAATGATTGTATGAAAAATTTGGCACACATGGTAATAAGAATTAGGATCTTATAATTTTGTAGTATGCTGACCTTATAGTGACAGCTGTTGATTTTGTGGATACAAATTTCAGAAAAGAGAGATTATTATTTAGTCAGAGTTAATATTTGGTATGTACAAATGATGCAGTTTTCAATACAGTATTCCTACTGATTCTCTAGGAGAACGCCCATAACCTTGCAGTGAATCCATCTATAATAGACATCATAAAGCACCTATCCGCAGTGATTTTCTAGCAGAAACTGGTGAATACATTTAGAGATACAAACAAAAAATATGGTCAGAACATGCTCTAAAATTTAACCATGTAAAATACAGATGTAGGTCTTAGACCAGCATTAGTTAACTTTACTGACCCTCTTCCATGGTGGTTCAAAAAAGACAAAAAAAAAGAAAAAAAAGAAAAAAAAAATTAAGAACAGATGCTGACTCCACAGGGCCAGAAAAAGCTTTTACTTGCTAAGTAAAAGCTTATTTTAATTTCTTATAGATTTGTTCAGTTGGAAGAGACCTACAACAATCATCTAGTCCAACTGTGTGATCACTTCTGTATTTATTATGGAAATATATGGAACACCAAGAAAAACAGAAACACCAGTAAATATCAACAGAATGCTTTAAACTGAAAAAAGAAATCCCTGCCACCCTGAATTTCATGAAAAGAAATACAGATTAGACTTCTTGGAAAATCATTTTTTCCTGAAAATGAAAATTTTAGGATCATGAAATGATTTAAACCACTGAAATGTCTTGAAGTCCACCACACACATTTCACATGTATCCTAGAAAGAATATTCAAGTGAAATCCTTGAGTTGGTCACTGGGTACCAGCAGGCAGCTTGGTCCTACAGCCAATCCAGCTCAGACCATGGCTAAAGAAGGGAACACTGTCACCTCTTCAGGAGCCAGACAAGAAGCAATACCCAGCATCTGACTGACATTTGACTGCTGGTATCAATTTATGTGATAGCAGCATTTTGGGGATATTAATTAATTAATCTGTGAATTTAAAAAGAAAAAAAGAAAGCTCAGTTCCTCTGGCTGTTTGCCCCAGCTATGAGTCATAGCAAGGTATTAATTATTTAAATCAAAACTCTTTGCTGTTACTGCAAGTATTTCTCAGATTTTTTCCCCACATCTTTTTTTTTTTTTTTTTTTT
>VXBB01021347.1:48056-60666 GCA_013399915.1 Illadopsis cleaveri
ATAAGAGAGACCTCACAGTTTACAAAGTTTCCAAGCAGCTGCAAATTCATAAGGTAAGAACCACGAGAAAACTGTTTCTTGTGACAGTCTCCATGAGATTTCTAAAAAACCTCCTCTCCCTAAAAACTAATAAAAGACTATTTGAAAGTAGTTAAAATGTCTAAAAATTCTGAGTTTTGTCTATGTTATCAGTAAAAAAGTAAACAGTTGTAAGGGGAAAAAAAGAGTTTTGAAAGTTTCATTCTAATTCTTATTAATTTTTTTCTTTCTCATAGTTTTATTAAATACTTGTCTTTTTACCTTTTAAAGTTTTAAACTTACTTTGCTTTTCTCCTAATCTTATCTCACAACAGAAAAAAAGTAAATAATTCTAGTGAGCACTCAAACCACTACACAAATTTAGAAAACAAAAATTGACAAACTTAAAACTACAATAATCAAAAGGGTTTTTTGGTTTGGTTTGATTTTTTGGGTTTTTTTTGGTTGGTTAGTTGTGTTTCTTTGGGGGTTTTTTGCCTTTATGTAAAACCAAGCACCAGTTTTTTACACAAATCTGAAAACATTTGCAGTATCCCACCATTTCTAATTTGGTACATAAAATGTTTGGAACCAATTTCCCAGCTGAAGTTGTAATAGGTTTGGAAAAAAAATTCTTAAGCAATGGCAGGGATATTAACAATAAGAGCCTACAAAAAGGTTTAAAAAACCTGAAAATCATGATGTTATGCTCCTTTGTGAGGATATGTGCAGAGAGCAAAATACAGGTCAAGCTGCAGTAACGCCTGGCTTCAGTTAGCACAGGCACTGATGGCAGTGAAGATACTTGCACAGACTTTTGCTTCTGATGGCAGACATTCCTATGTTCTGTGTGTTTGCTCTGCTATTGCATCTGTTGCATGGCTTTATTAGCTATTACTCACCCCAAAATGCTGTTTCTTCAGGGATGTTCTTTTACCCAAACTAAGCACAAGCTGGCTATCATGATACAGACTGTTTCATGTGCTGTTGATATCCTGCCTCACTACTGGAATCACTTACCTGAATTACTTCTCCTGTCTCCCAAGAGTATTTTGTCAATAACTTCAAATTTGCAAACATTTTAATCTCCATTTTTTGTGATGGAATTGCATATATATCTGAGTATAATGCAATGCATGCAAAATTCATCAATACCCTGATTTCTGTGAATTACTCAATAACATGCTTGTACTACAGCTCTCAAGACTGTAATTTTCTGAAGCAGAAGGATTGCTGTTACAAAGCTGAAATGGGAATTTGAAAAACATTCACTTGAGTTGTCACAGCGCTTAGACAGCCATTGACCAAGCTGTTCACTACATATATTTTAACAGCAGTGTTCAGCAAACAAACTCAACAAGCCAGAGACCTGCACACTCCTTCCTCTCTTTGAGTAGCAGGAAACTGTGCACTCTCATATTGCAGCACCAGTAAACTCACTTTTCACCTGCTTACCAAAGCATAAGATCCAGATCCAATAGCACTTACCTCTTTGGAGTACTATGTTGCATTTCATCAAGTCTTCTGATTCCTAAATTCTTCAAATGCTCTGATGGGCAAGGTGTGAGATGCAGAGTCCTTCTTCCAGCAGAGACAGTTGTCTAGAAGAACAAAATAGCATTTCTGATAACCAGCTTCCAGAAGAGGCAAAACTAATGATATGTACACCTAGAGAGCTACTCCAGTGCCCCTCTATTACTTGCAAATAACTTCAATAGAAAAGGATAATAAGGGAATATTGAAGAGGAACACAGAAAATATTTTATCTACTTAACACATATAATTATAACAAGTCATTATTTAATATAGTTTTATATCATGTCTGCAGCCTTTGTCAGGAACAGCTGTTCATTATACTAATCACTGTACCCCCAAAACAGGGCTAAAGATGTTGCTATTAGAATGAGGTTTGGAGTGCTGATGGGGAAAAGGAGGCTGTAGTGGAAAATGATGGTCCTAACAATGTTGGAGAAGTTACCACAGTCCATTTGGTACCTAATACTTGAAAAAGTGAATTATATGGAATATGCAGCCATATGCAAGCATTTTCTGTGTTGCAAACTGCACAGCCCAGCACAGTTCTCCTGGAATACTTCTGCAACTACCTTTTACCAGAAGCCACTGAAATCAGAGTATGAAAAAGGCATTTCAATTGCTATTTTTCTTTCTTATTTGTTTAGTTATTTTTTCAGCTTTTTTGAGAAAATACCAGAACNATGATATATAAAAATGAAAATAAAAATATTTTTGGTATTTTCTACTTGTTGTTTGGCTTCAAAGTCCAGCTTCACGATTCCCAGTTGTTTCAGCTTGTGTAACAACCTTTCTCATTTCCCTTAGCATGCTACTGTTTTCCCTTGTTAGGGAAATGCTTTGAAAGTAAGCAAAAATAAACAATTTTTTTTCTTCCTCATTGAGTCATCTGAATGTACGATGCCAAGTCACAGCCTTTTGTCACCCCTACTGAATATTAGTCCTTCAGCATTTGCTGTCACTGGACGCAAAGTGATATTGCTGACTTCTTCTGGTAACAGCAGTGTTTGATGCTTCACATAAAGGCACAAAAATCTCATGCTGGAGGACAGGTCCCCAGCCAAAACCACCGGCTGCTCTTCCCAGAACTAATGCCACATACAAATACTTACAGAGAGCTGGTGTTTCCAACTTTATCCAGCATCCCTTAAGAGCCTGTAATTCTGTAAAAGGCAAAATTACAAGGGCCAAGACAGTATCATTCAGTTAGGCTTTCTCCAGCCACAAAGACAAATTTATGGAATATAGATGAGCTACTACAACAGTGCAATGAATATTTGTGTCATCTGAACACCTATCAAAGATACACCTCCTTGATAATGAGGCCACAGAAACACAGTTCTTATGATTCTGGTAACTAGAAAAAGAAGTAGAAATTCAGTGTTCTGTATTTTTGACAATACAGAACTAAGAACAATAACTCCAAAGTGCAAATGTGTTTTCTAAGTGCCATGAACGTTATGATAATTACATTAACCCAAAAAATCACTTTACCCGATCTATAATTTTTGTACAGTTTTTCATTCTATAAAGATTGATATATAGTAGAGATTGATATTAACTACAGGAAATTATCATACCTTTCATTGCCACACTTCGATGATGTCAGAACAGAAAGGGAGAATAGCATTTTGATAGGTAATTTAAACATGCTGGGTACCTGGTTCACAAATATGAGGCATATTTTGCTCAGTTTATCAAAATATTTCAGCTCTAGTGCCTTGCTTCTTTTCATAGTGTCCTATAAAATTCTAACTAATTTAAAGAATATATAAATTATTCTTCGACAATGAGGTAAGAATAACTTCAGGAGGGTAAAAATCATTATTATTCAAGTAGTTCAAGCTTAGATATGTGGTCTGTGGGAATCTTCTGTATCAAGAGTCACCATTTCAAGTACTGTACAAAAGCAGCTGCATTACCTCCAGAGTGACCTCCTGAAACCCCCAGGAAGAGGCACAACGGGGAAGGGGGCTCACAGGAAGGAATCAAGGAGGAGAACAAGGGATCTTTGGTACAAGCCAGGTTAGACTCAGGTCCAAAGAGAAGCTTGGCTAATAAACAAGTGAAAGGAGGGGTGATTGCCCACAGGCTGGTGGAGAGTATGGCAGAGATCATCAGACCCTGTGGGAAAAGGGCACCAGAGAGGACATGTGTGCTGCAGAGCACAGCCCAAAACTTAACCCAGATAAAGGTTCAGGGTTTATCTTCGGCTGTGGTATAGTGACTGCTATAATGAATGCTAGAGATTTCAGACCATCTCCAGTGTAATTCTACATGACTGAATCCAAGGAGGGCTTACATGACTTTTAAAAACAAAATAGCAAATGAAAAGTATTCCCTCATTAAGAGAACAGTAATAAACCCGAATCCCTGCAGAACACCTTGGTTATATAAACAAAGCAATAGTCAAACATCTTCAACCACCCACCTCAGTGTGCACAGCCTTTAATTTAACCCATTGAGACTGACAGAATTTGTGCTTACACCCTTGCCAAGAGACTGACTGTGGCAAGAAAAGCAATTAGTAAGACGACATAAAACCCAGCCTTTCATTTCCTAGAGAGTAATGTAGACTAATGCAGAGTGGAAAAAAAATCACATGTGGAATAATTCTGCTGTCACACACAGCAGAAGTAAAAAAGTAAAACAATTAAAAAATTATATTTAGAGGAAGATCAGAAAAAAATCCTGCCCTTCCTCTCACTCAAAGTTGTAAGTGAATAGCAATAAAAATAATTCTTATAAACACTTCATTGCATCTTTCAGTTGCCAGAGCTCTCTCCTCATTATCAATAACTGCCTTGACACTGGAACTCAGAATTTTCCATGAATCTGTCTACAGACAGGCAGTTCTTTCGTCCTCAACTCTGCAATCCTCCATGCTTGTTCATTTACACTGAGGGAATCCTGTAGTCTTTTTTCCCATTCCTTCTGCAGTGAGTTACAGTTTTTATTTTGGAAACGAGAACCTGTCAGAATCAGTACAAAACAGAGAGATGTTATGTGACAAAATCATAAGGAATACAGGGTAAGGGAAAGCTAAAGTACTTTAAAGTATGTTAAACACTCAGCAGGACATTGGCAGCCACTTAAAAAAAACCCAAACAAACAAAAAAAGAAAACAAAATCTTTTCTTTCAAAAAAGAAAATAAAACAACAGATTACTCTGTTGCTTAAAAGATGTTTTAAACCATGACATAAATTGAATATAACTTATTTTCACCTTATGCAGTGCAAAAAAGTTTATAATCTCCAGGTACCTCTGTTATAAATAAACCAGCTTCAACACTTGCTCACCAAAGACTGCAGGGATCATCATTTCTCAAGCAAAAACTCACTAGGTATTATCAATTAAGCTATGAAACTCAGAAAAGTAAGAAGATCGCTGGGTCACAAAAGAAGTGGGGTATTTCAGAAAAACTGAGATTTCTCAAGGATGCATCACAGAAAGATTTTTTAGACTGAGAGGGAAGTAATGCCAGAAGAGCTAATCATTCAGTAGTGTAGGATAGCAGGTAAGCTGGATAAAATGGTGTTTTGTTTTTCAGCCAACCTTTCTCCTGAGATAAGTATCCAGTTAGAGACATCATGTTAACTTTTCTGATGCTGCTTGAAAATATTTCTGAAGATTAAAGTGAAATTAAAAAATTCTGAGAGCGGTTAGAGTGTTCTGAACAATTTGAATTATTTTATTGAAAGAGAGCCTGGAAATACCATACCTTGTATGAACAGGACAAAAGGTAATTCCTTTCCTTCTGTTTTAAAAATGGTGTCAAAGGGATCTCGGAGAAAACAATTACAGAAAATAGATGCTAAACCTTGGAAATATTTCACTTGTTTAATCTAAAAATTAATGACTACTTGGATGTTTCTAGATACATTTGAGCTAAAGATCACAGTTAAGAGCACAATATTAACTGTTTTCAATTGAGAGAAAGAAAGCACAGATTTTTTCTTTTTTTCATTTAATTTGTCATTTATAGCTTGTTTCAGAGATTCCACAAATAAAGGTGTTCTGGCCATCCATGTTGATATTGACAAGAGAAACATACTAGAGTCTGTTACTGACTTTGCAACTGAGCATATCACAAGCTGCATTGATTTTTGGCCTCAGCAGAAAATAAGAAATGGGCCTTTAGGTTTGGCTTGTTCATTTCTCTCTACTCACATGTTATTCATCTTCACCACTGATGCTGCAACAACCTTGTCCTTGCTCTCATCACCTGTTGTGTGCACAAGGCTGAACACCTCTGACACTGCTGCCGTGACCTAAATCCTTGCAAAACTCAGTGTGTCAGAACAGAATAAAAAATATACCAAGAAAATGAAGTGGTCTCCCCCAGAACAAAAGAGACAGGACCTGATCTCTTCTGCAATGTCCAGCCCAGGGACTTGGTAGCTGCTCAGGGACACAGCAGTGGCAGAGCTGTTCAGTCCCAGGAGCTGAAGCTGAGAAACCTTTTCTCACTTTAAGCAATGAAAAACAGTCCCTTACATACGTTTTCTGTGACATTTCCCATTGAGACAACAGTCACAGGAATTCCATTGGCTGATTATTCTTTTTAGGTGTAAGTCTAAACACCAAGGGAGCAGGGGATAAGGAGCTGAACAGGCAGACAGAGTAGGTTTCCAAACCTTCCTGTATTTCACAGGAAAGTGTCTCCTGTTGCTGGTGCCCATGTGGTTTTTTTCATATCCCTTTTCAACAGCTTTTCACCAAAACAGCTTGTCAGACCTCTGGTTTCTAACTTGTCTCAGATAAGTCACTTTTTGAAACAGGAGGTCAGAAAAGTAATGAAAATGCAGAGCCAGAAGGGACTTTTAAGTCCTGTCCCATCCATCCCTCCATAAGAGTAAATTGCAACCAAACCACCTCAGAGAAATGCTTTTTTTCTGTGATTTCTCTTCACAGCTTGTTCTAATGCACTGTTTCTTGGTAGCTGGAATCTTTTTCTTAACAATTCTTCTATTTCCCAGATAAGCTCAGTTTTGTCTTGTACTATCCCACCAGAATTATTCATTCTTTTCTTCTATAACGAACTGACAAATCAGAAAATAAAATAAGATCTTGTAGGTTTGTTCATTCAGCTTTTCTCCAGAGACAGATTTTCTTACCACATGTTGTTTTTTCTCAGATTGTTTTTATTTGGCCGTATTTTCCTTTGAGTGTACTCCTCAAAACTCAGGAAAGGTTTTGAAATAAGTCATCTCTATTTCCAAGATGATGTTATGTGAGGTGCTCCTCACATAATTTCCTGCTGAACTCCTGCCAATAACTCCAGTTATTCCCAGTTCTATACCTGCAAAGCTAATTTTTTTTATCCTTCAGTTCTACACATTGCAGTTGTCCTCTCTGAATTTCATCTTCTCCATGTCATCTCTCCAGTTTGTGAATCCTGTATGTTGCAGAGCTGCGTACCATGTTCTTCTTGAGAAAGACTCCCAATTTGTTGTCGCCTTGCAAGTCACTCTCTGGACATAAACCAGGACAGATAACCTGTGGTGCCCATTTGAATTCTCCTGTAGATAGCTTTCTTCAAGTATTTTCCCTGTTGACTTGTGAAGTTGTTCATCCTAAGTTACCTTTTGCATCTGTTTTTCAAGTCCCTCTTTGTTACAGTGTCATGTGAGACAGTATGTAGAGCCTCTCCACTGCCCATTTCTGCCCATCTAGTATCATAACACTGGTGGGCAAGTATGTTATTCTTGAACAATCTGTGCTGGCTTCCATCTTTAGTTTATTGGCACTGATGTTCTCTTGAAATGATTTAAAAGTACTGGAACAAATATACTGTGTAGTGAAAGCAGGCAGAGTGATTAAATACTTCTGTTAATGATAATTTTTAACACTTCCTCATTCCTTGAACTTTACACAACTTCAATGACTTTTCTATTCATTTTTTTCTCCAATTAAAAAAAAAAAAGAAAAAAAGAAAAAAAAAATTGTCTCCCAAAGCCTTCCTTGCATGGAGAAAAATGGACTGTCAAACTCCCAACAGATACACAGCAAAAAATTGCATTTTATTGCTCTGTGATGTGCCAGTTTGAAGGTGCTGTTCACAAATTATGAGTCAGATTTGAGTTTATGAATTCTATGCCTAAACCAGAAATACAATAACATACACAGTCTGTTTTACAGTATGTTCCAGTATGTCTACTGGAAAGAAGCTACAGAACAAACAAAAATCAGTTTCCAGAAAAGATCCTAATTTCTGTGAATCACCATAGCCAATGAAGCTTTCAGGGGAAACATACAGAATTTTATGGAAATCAATTTCCTTTAAGCAGAGTAAAAATCATTAGGAATTAGTGGTTTCATTAGAAAAATGGGATTCAAAAAAATTGAGGAAGATTACTACTGAACAGGAGCACCATGTTAGGGAAAAGAAACCAAAAACAAACCAGAGAAGAATCAGAGGAGAATAGCATCCAAGGTATCTGTAGAGAAGAGTGCCCACAGTTGTTCAACACCAGTGACACTGTCTGGGCTCTGCAAAGCCCAAGCTGCAAAGTTAACACATACTTTTAAAAATATTTACAGTCATTAAATGTTTTGAAGAAGGCAAACATAGGAAGTTCATGGGGGTTTGTGTCATACAGAGCACTCAACCTTTTATCTCTTTTAAAAGAGATATCAGCCCCATTTCTTCCCATTTTCTATGACAATGTGATGACATCTATCTAGAAGCTTGCTCTCTTCAGGCTCTCAGTTAAGGATGTGCATCAAATCAAACCTTCTCTACTGGCCTTCAGTTCTTTTGTATTTGACACACAGACATCATATTGGATAAAGAGTCATTGTCCTCCTTACTGAATGCATAGTGAACACCTAAACTGTGGGTTAGCTGAATTACAGTAAACTGAAACATCAATTACCTATTTTTTAAGAAAATGGTTCAGACCATTCAGTGGTACTAGTTATCTGGTAACTGATTAAAATTTTATATTTTCATTCCAAGAGAGGGTGATGTACCCCATGTCACATTCAGTCTGCAGTTGACCTGCAATACAAGAAGTCTCTGCAGTATCTTCAAGCTCATCAGAGGAGCAGGTTTAGAGCAAGAAACACCTCAGCGCTATGACAGAATATTTGTACTGAAGTTGTGCCCTGATGTTCAGGGACATTCAGGAACCAAATCAATTCTGTTTATGAAGGCTTTGCTCCATGAGAGAAAGACAAGCAAGGTGGAAAAAAGGAATAAGGCAACAGAAGCTACTAACACAGGACCCCTCCTAGCTGAGAAAAGGCAGGAAACTTCATTGTTTTCTGTGGGTAGAATTAAGTAAAAGTAAATTAGTATGTTGGTATTCAAATAGCTGGAAGATGCCAGAACAGCCATTTGCACAGGGTAAGGCAACATAGATGAAAATATATTCCATCATGTGAGAAGAGGCAGGATGGACAAGGAAATCATACAACTATTTATACTGTGGATATGTGGTTAACCCACAGAGTCATGACTGCAGAATATTTATATATGTGTATGTGTGTATGTATGTGTGTGTGTGTGTGTATGTGTTGTATATGTATATATGTGAATATAATTGTACAACTCCATTTCCTTTAAAGACATGATTCTCCATTTTAAATAGTGCACATACACCAGCAAGGTAACAGCTTAATCTGAAAGTGAACACATATAAGATCTCCACTGTCCTTTCTTGGTTTGGAAGAATCTCTTTACCAGTGACCATGCTGGACCTGTGGCACAGCAAAAGGTGATGCTTCTTCCTACAAAAATCTCCTACAGTCCTGTGCACTTCTGCAGTCTGTTTATCTTCTGCTGAAATTTCTAATCTGCACAGCACCATAGTAACTACTCAATGACAGTTTGAGAAGTGCAAATGATACTAGCTGCGGGGGTCAACAGACATCACACTTGGGACCAAGTGTTACTGAAATCTGCAAGAAAAAAGGTAAAAAAGCAAATTTGAGCTCTGACCCTGCAGTGCACCTCAGCTCTGCTGAAAGGCTACAGGACAAGTCCTATAGTAAAGTCACACATAGAGAGAGCAGACTTTTAACTTAGGAGGGAAGCTTTGAGAGGCATCCTTCAGATCCTGTTTGACAAATCTTACTCCTTGTCTTTCCTTCCCTGTTGAGACCCTGAGAGTGCTCAGGAAGCAGAAACTAAGGAACTAAGGCAGAGCCACCTCCTGCTGTTAAGCCAATCTCAAAAGAATTTTTCCCCTTCCCTTTGTCTCCAAAGCAATCTTTGAGCTTCAGCAGATCTTCCAGGTAAGCAGGGATTTCCAAGGACCATAATAAGGAGCTGCAATAAGGCAGGCTGCAGGGATTGTAACTATGCTGCTCTAAAACTCTGACCCAGTGAGGGACTCAGTGGGCAAGCCCCACTGGAATCTACTGGAATATACAGCAACTGAAAGCACATGGAAAAACATCCTGCAAATCACAGGTCTGGAAAAGTGAATACAGAACATGAGCAAGAGACAAGAGCCTGAAGTGTTCACTGTTCTTCTCCACAGGTTTGGAAAGTAGAGCATATACTAACATGAGCAGACAGGTACTGCATAATTCTTGAAAAATCTCACATAGTTCCAGAGAAGGCTGAGGAGATCTGAGTCTGCTGTAACTACCCAGATCATCCCTGGAAGCTGAGTGCATTCAGCACCTGAAAGGTTAGTTCTCCTTTCCCCTCCCTAGGGGTGCAGTCAGTCCTCGAGTGTGCAGTTTTTCAATAGGTTTTAATAAACAGCATAGAGAGCCATCCCAACAAAGTTTTTTCTAAGACATAGCTGTGCTAGGTAAATGCTATTAAACCCTTTTCTGTGTGAAGCTAGGAATAAATCTGCACAACTGGTTAGCCAAGAAAAAATAGTTCAGAATAGTGCATTATGAAACTACCCAGAACATTCCTCTTGCTTATCACACATGAAGTTTTTGTTCTCTAGAAAATTCAAGGACTAATGCTTTGCCTACCCTTTCAAAACAACTTGATCTGTTGAGGGGTATTTGTTACTTCCCAGAGCTTATAGCTGATGTAAAGATAGGTTAAGAGTTTTAAATAGACACAGTAGAGGTGAGAATGAATGAGTGGATCAAATAACTAATTAAACTGTTTTGGGAAAAGTGACAACTTAAAAGGGAAAATGATAATTTTTCAGCAATTTAACATGCTATTGTGATGAAAATTGCATTCTACACAAGATGAGAGAAGTAATTTTCAAATAAAAACATCATTGAAACATCAAAGCTTTCAATATGTGAAATGTAATTTACTTTTTCTGTCTGATAACAGAGCATATTTGATCTTGTTTTTTTGAATATGATTCTACCTCAGTTAAAAATAACCTTTTGTTGGAGATTTATCCTCAAAAGATTAAGATGATTTCAATCAGTTTTGTAGCAAATATTAAGACTTTCTCCTTTCCTTTCCTTTCCTTTCCTTTCCTTTCCTTTCCTTTCCTTTCCTTTCCTTTCCTTTCCTTTCCTTTCCTTNCTTTTCTTTTCTTTTCTTTTCTTTTCTTTTCTTTTCTTTTCTTTTCTTTTCTTTTCTTTTCTTTTCTTTTCTTTCCTTTCCTTTCCTTTCCTTTCCTTTTCTTTCCTTTCCTTTCCTTTTCTTTCCTTTTCTTTCCTTTTCTTTCCTCTGCCCTGGTCGTATCTGCACACCTGGAGACACTGGGCCATCTGCAATGCTGTCCATTGTCTGCGTTTACCTTAGAAAGAGAAAACCCGACTGTTTATCTGCCATTTTGGCATGGAAAACACTGTTACAATCTACTGAACACCAGCAACACAGTGGAAAGTGATGGAACACGGTTTTAGGCTAATATTACTGGTTTATTTTCACAAAAAATATGGTTGTCAGCTGTCCATTCAGGAGGCTGCCTACACTTCAGGAGATTGAGCCACCAACGCCCTGATCCTCCAACTAAAAGGCTGAATTTTGCCCTTCTTGGAACATGGCTTTGACAACATCCCTCCAAAAGAATTTCTTAAACAAGTTTTAACGTTGTGCTTCCACATATGGATTTTTATGGGGTTGGCAGTGCCAGTGTCACCATACAAAGAATGTACTCTGCCATAACATTGCCTGCCAAGATCTTTCAACAGACCTGATCTTGCAAATGATCCTTGTTCTTCCCCCATAGCTGTGGCTGCTTTCTCCAGAGCAGCTTAGTGGGTGACACACAGTTCTGAAGGGCCAAGAGAGGCACTATGACAGCCAGCTGCTTGCTGATGTGAGCTACTGGATTCTCCCAGAGGAAGAAAGAGTTTGGTATGAACACTAGGTACAGGCAATGAGTATGTGGATCTCTGCTATGGCAATGCAATTATAGCAGTCAAATATTCAACAGGAAGAATCCTTTTCTGTCATGAAATACCTCCAAAAAAAATGTATCTTTGATGAAATTTTAATGAATACTGTTTTTTTCTAATTCTCTAGTCTTAATGTCATCGAATCATCAATATTGGAAAATACCTACAAGATCACTAAGTTAAACCATCCACCCAGGACCACCACTGTAACCCCTAAACCACTAAACGATGACTCAGCACTGGATCCAGATGCCTCTTGAGCACCTCCAGGATGATGACTCCATCCTCTCTCTGGGAAACCTATTCCATTGCCTGACCACCCTAAGAGTAAAAAAATATTGTCTAATATCTAATATGAATCTCCCCTGTCTCAGTTTAAGGCCATTTCCTCTAAATCTTTCACTGCAGGCAGTGTAGGAGAGACCAGCCCCTACCTGGGTAGACCTTGCCGTCAGGGAGTTGTAGAGAGCAGTGAGGTCCCCCTTGAACCTTCTTTTCTCCAGGAAAAACAGCCCTAGTTGTCTCAGCTGTTCTTTAGGGGATACGTTTTCTAGACCCTTCACAATCCTTATTACCCTTTGCTGGATGCCCTCCAGGAACTCAATGACTTTTCTGTCATAAGGGACCCAGAACTGGACACAGGAACTGAGATGCAGCCTCACCAGTGCCAAGTACAGTGCCAAGATTATCACTTCCCTAGCTCTGCTGGCCATACTACAGACCAAGATAACTACTGGGCACACCCTGGCTCATGTTCAGCCACTGTCAACTGCC
>VXBB01021348.1:0-41754 GCA_013399915.1 Illadopsis cleaveri
ATGCCCTGGACTCCCACAGGTATGCTTCTCTTTCAGAACAACCCTTGCCTCTGGCATTCCCAGCTTGCTGTTGAACCTGTCTGCTTCCCAACATTAACGTGCTAAATGGGTGCCTCTGTCTGGTTGCAGAGCTCCATGTTTCAGACCCTGGGCAGAGCTTCCTGCCTGGAACCAGAGGTCAGCTGAAATAGCTGAGACTTCCAGTTGTGTGTCTCAGAATTCCTCTGGGGAGCTCATTAAGTGAGCACATAAAGGTCTCCAGGTGTTTAGACATGGATCTGTTCATGGTAAGTGGCCACTGTCAGATGCTGAGGTCAGTGGCTCACCTCTGCCTCCCTGACATTCATTCCTTCTATCAGATGAAGTGGCATGCCACAGCAGAGCTCGAGCAGACCACAGTTCATTTCTTATTTAATGATGAGGTTCAACAGGTGATAACATCAATGCTACAGACTGCAGGCTGCCCTACTCCTGTTGGACTGAGAGGAGCAAAGTGACTTTGAAGCAGCAACCTTATGTAAGTAGCTTGGCACAGCTTTTGGAAACTACTCCTCTGTAATTTGGAAGCCTCGAAAGACTTACAGCAAATCAAGTTCTGCTGTTTAGCTTGTACGTTGCAAGGCACAGGAGCCACTTCTGGGTCTGTCAACATTGCTGCTGCAAGGTCCTAGGAAAATAATCTGATAAATAGGTGTGTCTGAATCACGTGGATCTGCCTTTAGCACAGCAGCCTGCAACTCCATGCAACTATCTTTTCTCTAGCCAATCTTCTGTTTCACAATCAAACCTGAAGTGGGGTACAAGACTTCAGTCAGGACAAAGATGTGGAAAAAGTTTCCTATTGAGCCAAGAATGAAGATAGCATTTTTCTTTTCTCTTTTTGACAGTCCTCTGCACTGCCTCTCTGCCCCCTCTCCATGCTTAAGTTAGCATCTACTATGCTCTGGGACAGGCTCATTCTTGTGGTTTTGATACGTTGCTAGCCTCAGGAAAAGGGAGAGGAGAGTGGCATGATGAACAATTTCTTGATCTTGTCACAACAGAAACAAGATGACTGGAGGCAAAATCTCGGGGCATGTCTGCTAAGAGGGGCGGTAGCTGCATATGCAGAACAAAGTATTTGTCTCTATTGGGTGAAAAGGCTCGTTCCTTAAAGCAGTTCCCATTTTCTGTGTACAAAGGATCTCCTCTGTACAAAAGATCATTGTTTATGTAGTGATATATACTACAGCCTAAGCAGAATTTCCCACAAGGAGCAGTGTGGGTGCAACACTCGTGTGTGAGCAGGCAAATGGAATTCAGCTGCCTATTCTTGCCTGCTCCTTGCTGCACATGGAGCCCAGACAAGGTGAGCAGACAGGATATGGACACTTGACTCATCTAGCTCTTTCTGCCTTTCACCTTTTAAAACTTTCTGGTGCATTCAAACCCTCCTGCACCAAACTTCCTCTTATCATGAAGAACAATCATGAGACATGAGACCTTGAATAAACAACGTGTTTTGTGCTGGCACTCTTGACAAGACCGTGGTGCTATTACTGCTCCTTGATAGCATTTCCTCCCTTATCTTGCCTTGCAAGTCCTACTTTGCTTCCTTGCTCCATACATACACAGGAATATCATCATAAAAGGAAAGGAAAATTCTTAGGTGGATATCCCAGGGGCTGAGGACTCCACTCCTGCCTAAGCTCATCATCTGCAGCTATCCTCAAGTATGGTAGCAGGAATCTTCTCTGTATATCCATAAAGGAGAAATCACTTCTTCTTTTCATTGGTCCACTCAAGTGAATTGAGTGTATCATTACTATTATTATCATTATACTGTTGTAGTATTATGAGCTAAGACTGAGAGAACTGTGTTTGTGCAGCCTTGAGAAAATAAAGCCACCATGTTCCAGGGGTGGTTACAAAGATGGAGGGATATTCCCTTTTTACAAGAGTGACATGGAAAAGATGAGTAAGGCGTGCTTCCAATTGGAAATGAGGAAAACTATTCCACTTGTTGATTGTTCTCACTGTGAAAAATCTCCCCAGGGAAGTGGTGGATTCCCCAGTGTCAGGCACTTGTAAGGTTTAGCTGGACAGGGTGCTGGGCCATCATGTCTAGACTGTGCTTTTTGCCAAGAAAGGTTGAACCAGATGATAATTGAGGTTTCCTTCCAGCCTGATATTGATTGAAAATGATGATGCTTCATCTGGGATTTCTGGGAATCATAGCTGAAGCTTCAAGCCTGATTTACAATTAAAAGCACATCATCATCATCTACTTTATATACAGGGACTAAATTTGTTAGTCTTATGAGTCAGAATTTGAGTCACTGAGGCTCCAGTTTCCCTAGGAGAGGGAGGGAATGTCATCCCATGTTGAGCAAAAATCCCAGTGGTAAGAACAAGCTGCCATGAGCATCAGTATTTTTAAAATGCAAGTCTGTGGGGATAAGTTACATGTGATAACCTTCAACATGTACCTTTGGGTAAAAAGGTGCAGTAAGATTTCTTGTTAGCTGGAAATTCTCAGAAGAATTTAAGATGTAAGGTACTATTCTCTATCAAGGTCAGTCTTAAAGTTTGATCTGGTTGTTCAGGGTATTTGTTTAAATGAATTCAAGTAGGAGATTAAATGATCTTCCTCTTAAGTGTTTAAATGGGGGGGATGCTTACAGATTAGATGTTGCTTACAGAAACTATTTCATTGGGGTTTTTCCCTGAAGATTTGTAGGTTTCATAATCTGTCAGTTTCCAGTGTTTTGTCTTAACTTGGATACTTCCCAATTTTGAAAATTTAACTGTTTTAAGAAACATAATTAAGAACCAGCTTGTTAAGTACCTCTTAACTCAAATGTTTCCTAGGTTGAATCATAGTATCATAGCACTTCTCCAATTTCCAAGCTTTACTCTCTCCTATGTAACCCTCTCAGCTTGCCATCTGTGGGCAGTTTACTTTGGTGAGGTGGAAGGAAGCTGTTAGCAGCTCTGAGAACCTGTGCTGGCACAGTCATGTGTCACTGTGCTCAGAAAATGCATGATTAATGGTGTGATAACATCCAGTGCAGCACTTTCCCAGCCTACTTTCACAGCTCTGTCCTCCCAGTGCCTCTTGCAGTGTCCCTGTTCTGGAAAACAGCAATTTTCTCTGATGGTTGAAAACAGCTATTTGAGCAGTGTAAACATTTGGAAGGGATAGCCTGTGCCTCAGAGCTTTCTGATTCAGGGCACCAAATAGATCAGAACAGTATTAGCTTTTTAGCACTAAAAGCATTCATTTGGAAAACATGAACGGTTATAAGATGAAGCATGTATTGTATCTTTTATTCTGGAGACAGTTAAATTAAGGATCCTTTAGAGCAGTAGGTTGTGATGTCCTTTTTTTCAGGTGCAGTATAAAAAGTTGAGAGATGGATTTAGTACAGCTTCTTTCCAACCTGGCTCTTGAAAACAGGAACACCAGAACTCTTCACCAGTGCAGTTAGTCTCTTTTGGGAATTGTCCAAATGTATCACCTGCACAGCGACTGGTGCAGTTCTTCATACATTATTTGATCCTAACAGTGCCAAGAGAAGAAGAAAAATACCTCAGACAGTGGTAAAAAATGACACAATATTTAATAAAAGTGACTTTGTGAATTGTTTAAGCAAGTGAAACAAACCAGCTCGATGAGTCACTAGCTGCATTTTAAAACATTGACAAACAAAAACCTAAGTAAGGCAAACCCCGACTATCCTGGCTCATAAATGAGGTTCTCCAGGGAGAGTCACCAATGGTGTGTGCTGCCCAGAGGCCTCAGGCAGAGTTCTTACAGTTCCTGTTGCCATGCTAGATGAGATGGCACCTTCACTAAGAAGGCACTGCCCTCTTCACCACAGGAGCTGCTGAACTGACACTTTCTTCTCCCGTCTAGTTCTGCACAATGAACAGACAAGATCATCTTTTGCTGGTCTAACCTAACTGTTCCTTAACCCTTTTCACTGGTCACTCAAAGGAGAGTTTGAGGAACAGAATATTTCCACTGAAATAACTGGCTTCAGAAGGTGATGTTTGTCCACAACTTTAAGAATTGTTTTTGTTTATCTTGGGTCAACCAATTAAAGCAAACAGAGATGTGTATGGGATAGGAGAGGTAGATGCACTAGATCAGAAAGATGCAGCTCTTTTAGCCTTTTTTTTAAATTTTTCAGTATTCATAGTAAGGTCTGTAGAGTTTTTGTCAGACTGAATTTGTCAAGCAGATAGGAAGTAGCATCTGGAAATGGAAGATAAGTATCTTGCACTGCAAAAGGTATTTCAAAATAACTAACTGGAAAGTCTTCAGATGAATATAACTGAAATATAGGAATCTCAGACATATGATATTTAAGCTGCCTTTGAGATGCAGAATAACCTTTTTGGCTAACCAGGAGGAATATGTTCTATTACTTAACAGTCTTGGCTATGTTAGAGGAGATGTTTTAAATTTTTGTGGCTGTTTGCTTAGTGATTAGCAAAGGGAAAACAACAACCAACATAATGTTTAAAGGTTCTTGGAGCCTCAGATCACCTTTAAATTTTATGAAAGGTCACTGACCATCAAAATACAATAATAATGGAAGGAAATAGTTTACTAACTTCTCTCTGGGTAGTGTTACATGTGAATACATTAATGTATTCTGGCTGCAGTACATTCTTGGCAACATGTGGAGACCTAGACACAAGCTCTGCAATAATAGCAATTCCTACATATTAACTTTGAAATTATAGTAATTAAGATGATTGGATAGCTTTCCTTTCAGTCATTAAAAGGAACAAGGCATAAGGAAACATTTACAATAAACTTTCTTGACAAATCCAAATAATGAAAGAAGTGATAGGAAATAACTAAGGTAATGAAGTGTGTTTTATGTCCCATCTCAAATTTACATCTCCTGAACATTAACAGAAAGGGCTGAGCATCTTTGTGTGTCACCATCACAGGGGAGGAAAGGCTGTGGCAGGATGTGATTCACTCTAAAGGCCTTGACTTCTAACTGAAAACTCAGCAGACATAAGAGCTTAGGGCCAGGTTAATAATCAATTTGGGAATGTCAGTGAAGTCCAAGGCACCACACTGAAAAATAACGTTGGTATCTTGGTAAGCCATCTACGTGCAGTGCATCACCTGCAGCAGAAAAGGGAGGCTTTAATTTCTGACCTTAAAACAAACATCAGGTTTGTTTAATGCAGAAACAGGTAGTGTCAGTTTGAAATCCATCTAAGTATGCTGCAACCTTAACCATTCCCACCAGTCTCCAGCATCAGAAGATTGTCCTTCCCAAGGGAGTAACAAGCCTTACATACTTGAATATTATCTTACCTGTTTGGACACTGAAGACTTGACTTTCCTGAAAGCTTCTTCAAAGTGTTTACGAGAAATCTTGATTTCTCCTTGAAGAACAAAGTATAATAAATTACTAAAATTGCAGACAACTGACACTCAAATGACTGTTGCATGTATTTCAAGGCAGCATTCATGACACCTAACTAACTGAATTCCCTTAACCCTTCTGGAAGTGAATCCCTCAAATTCTGTTGCTTCCAGTTCTGGACCCTTTTTTTTTTTTTTAAAATGTAAGTTCAGTATTAAACTTCCCTGTTATTAAGAAGTACCTAGAAAACATTTTGCTATCATTCCAGTTCTACTCAATTTCTAAATAATTGACTTCATATCATTGCCTTCTCTGGCATTACCCAGAATGAAAGCTTTCACTGCCACAATTCCCTGTGTTTAAGTTTATGCAAATTGCCTTTTTGACCTTAATGCAACTATCCACAGTAATTACTCCTAATAATAGGAGTAGAACAGGTTTTTGTAGTATGTTAAAACATAAGCATATCCCAAATAAGTCATGGATTCCTCTGCTCTCACAAGGAAGTAGCTTGTTTAATCTGGATTTAAGAATTCCAAGATGCCACTATTATACAAGATTCATTACAAGCTAACACTATGCACAGGTGTCAGATATGACAGAAATACAAATTGTAGTCTTTTTTGGTGTAGTCTTTTCATCTTTCATTAGAATGATTATTGCTTTTATTTCCACCTCTCCCACATGAAATAGCATGTGCCAACACAAAAAAAGTCTTAAAATTTTATGTATTTTGAGTCCGAGTTGAACAAAAATCTTCTGCTGATATAGTAAAAGACTAAATAGCAAATGGAAGATACTAAATTTAAAATGAAATATACCTTGTCTAAGGTATAAAGTAGAAGAGCAAATAGCCCACAGTTACTATTACCTGTGCTAAAAGTAAAGATGAAGGTTAAAGTTCACTGAACTAAACATACAACCTCACTGGTCTCTCATCTCACATCTCTGGAGCTCATGTTCAACATTCCTATTAACAGATAAAGTTATACTTGGAAAATTTGAAGATGCAAGTTTAAAATATCAGGAATTTAATCTATTTCCCCAAGGAAATGCTATTTACAGTAAGAAAAAGGTTCAACTTGGGGCTTTCCCAGAAGACAGACTACTTTTAGACTGAGTCATTAAAACTCCATAAAACAATAAAATGAAGCAATGACAATTTAATGTTGCTTTCACTTTGTTTTTAAGGACGTAATTTTTAATCAAACTAATGATTATGATAATGCTATAGTGACAATGCTATAGGGAGGGAGAAAATCTGCTAGGTAGCTGACCTTTCATTGCAAGTAAGATAGACTACTTCGTGCTTATTATGTGATAAAAGCTTGCCCAAAGCTTGATCATGTAGAAAATGTAGCTGTGAGTAATCTAGACCTTGGCTACTTGCAGTAACACACTTTGCCTCTATTTCTGATGACAAAGCCATTTAGTCTGAATAAGCAGGTACAAATATTTTGTTGTTTAAAACCATTTATATTGTTGAATTAAAATAATGAAGTATATCAACACATACAATCTTTTAAAAACGACAATATGCTGAAAACTCTAAATATGAAATTGGTGTTTTCCTATTTACATAGATGAGTGAGAGATAGGTGTTCCTATCAAACAAGAACCAGATCTTGCTTTTCAAATTCAGCTGCAAAGAAGTAAAACTTTATTCTCACTTGCTAAACCACACTTGCTCTTAACTGCTCTAACAAAAAGTCTCATAGATTCTCTGCTTAGGATCAGCCTTACAGACTGCAGGTGATGTGGGACCACTGGCTATCTTTCATAAAAATGTACAAAAAGGGTCATAGTTTAGAAGGTCTGTATTTGTCACTGCATCTGAAATAGGAGTAAGACTCTCTCCTAGTATTTCTCATACCCTGTATATTCTTTGTAACTAAATCTGTTTGAAATAAATATACAAGATCAGGCTAAATAGGTGAGTTAAGATGTCAATGGGAAGAAGGCACCAGGAGCACATGGTTCCGAAGTTTCTGAGGAACTTGACTGAGAAACTGCAGTAGGGTGGGTCCCACTCTGGCAGTGGTGCTGAAACCACTTTTATTCAGCATCGTCAGTGGTTTGGAAAAGGGAGGCAGAAGTGAAACTCCAAGTTTGCAAATGACAGTGAACCTCTGTGGGCAGTCAATCCTGGCCCAATGATGAGGAAATCAGAGGTACTTCATAAAAGTGGAATTCTGCCCAATTGTTAGGATTTTCCCCTACAAACCTCTGTATCTGGCAATTCTCAGACCATAGTGACTAACATGATCAGCTTGCCTAGGCCTGTTCAGGTTGGCAGTAGAATTTCTGAATTCTCCTAAGAAATATCCCAAAAAGGATACCTTTCCATTTCACTTTCTAAAAGTACCTTGAAGCAAACCACTGCTGAGCCTTAAAAAAAACCACACCCCTGAATTTATTCCAGAGAGAAACCATCAGGTATAACAAGAAGTTGCAACAGTTTCTCCAGGACAGAAAGGAGCAGCCCTGATTCCAAAGGACTGACTGAGGAGGACACTCAGCACCCATCCACAGCCAAGCAGAGCGTGGGAGGGGAGGCAGCTGAGTGTGTCCTGCTCAACACTGAGGGAAGAAAATCCTCAGTCTGATCTTAAAGATAAAAGTGAACAGTCTCAAATCAGAAACCCCCTCACATGTTTTCATACCAATCAGGGCTGAAATCTTGGAAACCCAAGGACAGTCCAAGCAAACAGCTCCTATAAACACACAAATCAAACTGTACATATATGATGGACTTGCTGGCTGCTTACACATTCACACAGTCAGTGCTTAGGCTGCAATCCTAACTGTGAAGGCTGAAATCAAGCGATGAACAGCTCTGAATAAAGCCTGCTGTATTCTGAGCAATTATAAAAATATCCTGGATAAACTCAGATATTTCTACCTCAAGTCAAGGGTTTTATCCAGCTACAGCAAGCAAAATGGGTAACCAAGTCATACAACAGGGAAGGGTTTTATAGCTCGGGGTTTTTTCCTCCTCTAGTTGAACATGCTTGTTGCCTCAGAACAAGGAATACAGACATTGTGCTCTGGAAACCTACTGTTGTTAAAAACCAGACAAGACTGGATAGGTACTAGATCAAAAAGAATCATTCAAAGCCATTAAAATACCAGTGTTGCTCTTAGAAATCATAATGAAAGCCTATGATATTTTCCAAGGACATAATCTGAAATGTCACAATTCCATCTCAGCTTTGCATTTTGACTTAAGGGTAAAATAACAAACAAAATTACTGGCAAAAATCTAAACAGACAGGCATTTTATATAAAAGTTTCAATCTATAATTTAAAAATCCCCAGGAAAATACAACTTAAACCAGCAGTTCAGACAGATAATGAAAGGGCAGAGATTGTACTTGGATCAATTTATAACTCCCTGTTAAAATCGTGGCAAGAGACACTGATGAGCTAAGCACCAAAGATCAAAAGTGGCACTGAGATTTTCCCAACTCAGTGCTGGATGTACATGTTCAGTTACACAACACAGCTAGGTGCCAAAGGTAGGAAATCAGGGAAGTTTACAACTCTCCTCCAGATACATCAGTGTAATTAAGTCTTTGGTAGTGACAGGCAAAATTGGCAAAGGGTATTCAGTCTAGAAAATAATCAGTTTACATAACCATTTAACAAAAACTTTTTTTGAAGGTTACAACCGTCAATTCTTTAAAAATAAGAATTATGCTGACTTCTAGCATAACCATTTTTCTGGTACTTTCCCCTATCTCCTCTTATGTAACTTAATTTTTGTTTGGCTCAGAAGTCAATCAGTCAATGATGTACAGCTTTCACAGCCTTGTGCTTGTCTTCAATTACTTTAAATACTTTATATTCCATTTATCTTGTCACTGTTCAGTTAAGATTTTTTTTTAAAAGTTTTCTTACCCTTCTTGCTTTGACTGTTCTGCAGGGCCATTTCCTGTCTCAAGGCACAAATAGAAGCCTCACGCACGAGAGCTGAAAGGTCTGCCCCCCTAGGGATACAAACAACAGGTTATTTGGGGATAAATTTCTCTTTTGCTGATGGCATATAGAAAGACAAGACACTAAAAATGACATTAAAATTTGGTTGTGCTGTCACAAAGTTTCATCTTAAGAATACTGGAAAGAGGTCTGATGATTACACAGTCTGCAACCTTCATTACGGAGTGATGCCCTCCAGATTTCAGCCACAAATTAAGATCAAATTATTGAGAAACAAGGGAGGAGGCAAAACCCCCAGTCAGCATTTTTGAAAATGCTGAAGGGTTAATCAATACTGTGCCACTTCTCAGGAACATAACTTCTTTTTTTTATAAATCTTGAGAAAGATTCATATTAAATCCCTCACCATTACAAAAAGGAGCTGCTCAAAGCTGCATCAATAGTAAAGTTAACATGCTCTTAAAATAATAGTATCCACAAAACATGGTCAGATCAGTTATGTATTTCTTTCCAGTTTCCTGGAACTGGAACAGTTGGAACTTTTCACATGTCTTTCAGCTGGTGAAAGTCATTGAACCAAAAAAAAATCTCGAAATTAACTCCCCATGCTTCATTTGGGGGTTCCAGGCATAAAGTATTTAAAAATCAAAAATTAAACCCAACCAGATAGAAGAAAACCCCCAAACAAACCAAAACCAAAGACCTCAAAACCCACAACAAAAACCCAAACACACACACATACACACACGAAACCCCCAAAGTCAAATTACAGATAAACCCAAACATCAAAAAACCCACAACCAAACAACAAAACCTCAAAACAAAAACCCCCCAAAAATTCCACAACAAAAAACCAAACCAAAACCCTCGCACACTGAACAAAGAAACCACTGGACTGCAAACGAGAGAGTGAAAGGTACAGAAAGAAAAATGACTCATCTTTCTCAAGTAATACTGTGGCAAGCAGCCTGGCATAAACTTTATCTTCAGTGAATTCCATAAAAACATTGTGTATTATTAAGTTATTGAATAGCTTAAAGCTTTTTAAGTTTATGGACCATAATTGCAAATTATTCTGACAAGTATGGCCATCAAGCTTTCCCTAAAGCCACACCTTGCTATTCCCAAAGCACATGCTGAAATGGGCCCTCATTACACTGTCAAACAAATTGCTCTCAACTCTGCAACAGAACGAGTTGGTTATGGCTGTTTAACCAATTTGCTTTCATCACCATTGTGTATGGGCCCACAGTGTAAAAAGGGCTCTTTGGTTCTCAGATGATGCAAGAATTATAAAAGAAAACAAAAGAAAACCAAAAAGCCTCCACTGTTCTGTATTTGCAATGCGAAGACTATTCCAGATGAAGAAGATTTTAGCATCCATATATTCCTACCAACTTCTTGGAAAAAAGTACGAGAGAAAGCAAGAAAAATACCCTAATGGAAAAGGTTTATAAAGTTAAGAAACCCATTTAATAATACCAGCAAAACACAGCTGATCATGCATCAAAGACTGCTGGCACTGCACATTAAGTATGAAAGTCAAAACTAGAAGACACTCACGTGTAACAATCACAGTGCTGACTGTAAGCAATTTCCTCCAGGCTCACATCACTGTCTAGGGGAGGCCGGGTGCCATCCTAAAAGAGTTGAGGTGAGGAAAAAGAGAAGATAAGAAAACATTTATTTTTTTACATCTGCCATCCCTGAAGTGATTAAGTTTCTTTAACCAGGAATCATATAGGGGTCTGACAGGTTTCCTGCAATATCCACAAATATTAATATTTTTAATCTCGACTGGCAAAAAGATAATCAGTCTTAAAACCATTTATTAGAAAATGTAAACCAGTGTTAAATTTTAACTTGCCACCCACAGATTAGATTTTTTCTAAGGAAATGATGGCCAGCCTGCCCCAGGGCATTGGAACACCAACACTATCCCATATGTAGGCTTATTTTTAATAATAGTTGGTTGCTTCAGCAGCTTCATTTAGCTGAACTTCCTCTAGTTTTACTGTGTGTTGAAATCAAACAACTAAGAAATAGGCATGTCAGTTTAGTCTTATCATCTTTAAGACTAAATTAATTGTATATCTTTTATACTCTGGATATAGATTTTCAAACTTAGAAGTCTTCCATTTAGATTTCATAGGAGTTTAGATATACTGTAGATTTTTGGATACTACTTTTCCATATTATTACTGCTTCTTCCACAAAGATCCCAGAAGTGGTTTCCTTTGTTATTATTTTTGCATCTCCAACAGCAGAAGTTTTAATGACATAAATGGTATTTGAAACTAGCCAACAGTTTCCAAACACTGTAAGCTTGGAGATCCTCCTGTTATCCTTAGACAACAGTAAAGTATTATCATGATAGTACAGAGATTCAAGATGTCTCTTTGATCAAACAATACCTGAATTTTGACAGGAAAGAAAACTTCTATGATACAATGATGAATTTCTGCCAGATACTCATTTGACAGAAATGCACAAATTTACATAATTATTTTCTGACACCTTCAGAGGAATTAATATACTATATATCTACAATACCTTCAAGAGAAAAAAATAAAACATATAGTAACTGGCAAGTTAAAACCCTTGAATCTTAACAGACAGTGGAACAGTCAAGGACTAGGCAGAGTAAGGAAACAATCTTGAATGAATCTTTAACAATTAGAAAGGAAAAAAATCCAGAACACCACAACAGTAAGATAAAGGAGCAGCCTGATTTGAAAACATCCTGAAAAGAGAGACTTTAACCTGGAAACAAGGAAGCTTCATACAATTTCATATGGGATACTTTAGTAATTCTTACAGGAAATTGCAAGCCAGAGAGATGCCTCCTCTGCTAAAAAGAAATGTTTTACCTATTGCTTTGTGGAGCAAATACACTGGGCATTTTTTGCTGTCCCTGCTCTGGTGCCAAGCTCTGTGCAGCAGAGGAGCTTGATGCAGCTTGCAGGAATGTTTAAGTACAGTAGTAACTGAAACATGTGAAGACAGGCTTCTCTTGCATAATATGCATAATTGGGAATGACTGATTTGTACAAGTTAACTGAAATAAAAGTCTTTCACAACGAAGTTACAACCCACATTTATGCTGTCTGTCTTCCTGACAACCTGTTCCTCCCCCAAGCCCCTTTTCTACCCCTCATGCTGCCTTTCTAAGCATCCACATTTTCATTCAGCAACGATTCTGCTTCCACATGCTGTGCATGTATTCCTTGGAGATTTCTGGGAATGCATGACATCATCCAGAAGCCACTCACATCTGCACCAAACATGTTTTCTCTGGCCTTGAGCAAATGGCCAAAATTTTCAAACTTCCTTTCAAAATTTTCACACTTCCTCACCTACAATGCATGGATGAAATCTGATAAAAAATAAAGTATTTCAATTAATTTAACACATTTTCCCCTCTTCCTACTCCATGTTCTTCTTTCATATAACTCCTACACATCTGTAAAGATTTAACTCCTCATTCACCACAAGGATTTGTAATCACAATAGTCAGACTAGTGTGAATTAAGCATGCATGAAAGCATCTTGCATTCTAAAAGCATTACAAGCAACATGATAACCAGTGGCAGGATCCACAGCAACCAAGCTGAAAAACACTCTGCAATGTATTCCTACTGTCAAGAAGGCCCATAAGCAGATAAGGTCACATCAAAGCTGATTTGTCAGCAGAAGACAAAAATATTTTGGCAGTGGGATAATAACAGGGTTACCACATCCCATTGCCACTCCTCTTGGTGTTATCCCAACAGGAAGACAGGACTGTGGGCACAAAGATTCCCAGCAGAAGGGAGCAAAGACACTTTCCAGCGACCTCGCCCAAGGTTTATGGCAGTAAACACAATTCTGACCTTGATTCCTGATGGAAAACTGCAAACAGATCTCCCTAATAACCAGCTGGTCATTGACAGACAAGAGGAAGCCACACCATGAAGTGAGAACTCAGTACAGTTCCTTGTCCTCAGTGCTGCCCATGAGTGATCCTGGGCAGGTGGTTGTGTGTATCTTGGTGCCTACGTGTGGCTGTGAGAGTGTGAGCAAGGGAAACTTGTGAGAGTGAGAGAAATCAGCTCTATTTAATGCCACCTCTGCTCCAGTCAAGGGAGCAAAGCACCAAGCTCTGCTGCACTACTCCCCTACACCCCTAATTACCTTTAAAACTAAATTTGGTAAAATAAAAATCATGATTCCTTACAGTATTCACAGATGTTACACTCAATTCCTCACAACATCTCATGAAGAACATTAAGAAGAGGGTTGTAAAAAGTATTAACTGAAGTATTTCTGTAAAACTTAGAAACAAGAAACTGGTCTACTGCAAATAGCAAATAAGGGAACACTTAATCTATTTTCATCCATGAATCAATGCACAGAACAAATGAAGGAAAGTGTAACATCCTGAATTTGTAATGAGAGGTCACCCTCTGAACATTCATTTTGGCATGAAAGAACAGGCTGCAAGAAGTTCTCACTTTCTGAATTCTGAATTAACTATTGCCTATACACCACAACTTTTAAGGTTACACAAGTCTGGATTATCTTTTATTACAAATGCACTGAACAATTTTTGCCAGACTTCTCATAATGCTATCTTTCCTCTACAGTAAAGACTTTGTCTCCTTTGCAGCTCAAAAACAGATCTGCTAGAACACCTGGTCTTAACAATCAATGTTGATCTACTGGAAAAAAGTAGGAAATATCCAAGTAATTCATAATGCTTTTTATGTTCTTTTTTAATGCCTTGATTCCTGCTGTACCATACTTGGAGAAACACTCACACAGAATTCTATAATCCAAGTCTCTGAAGTGGCAGATTGTGCTGTCCACCACAGATAGGACCCATGAAGGCACAGATTTTACATTTTCACATTTACTTTAACCTACAGCCTCAATCATAACAAGCTTCTTTTAATTCTAAAGCCAATTAGGTGTCACAACTACTGTTGAGCAAATAGAGATGGAGCTTATGAATCACTCTGCTGAATGTCTGGAACCCCCCAAAAAAAACTTACAAAACACTTCTAGGCCCATTACTCACTCAGATAGGAATCTTCTAATTAAATCTGTTCAAATTGTGACTATAAAGTCAGCAACTTCTATGTTTAACAGGTTTGCTCAAGATTAATCAGCCCCTTGCAGTCCCAGAGCAAATTTAACAGCAGATGAGCTGAGGGATTATTTCTATGACCTTATAGAATAGCTGAAAGTGTTTCATGAGACAGGATCCTGCAATTCTTTGTAACATTTGTCCTACATCATTCCACCAAGCTTGAAGATCAAGGATATATTTCCAAATACTCACTTTGGTGATGGTCCTTAAAATAGCAAGTCGATCTTCAGGTGGTGGCAAACCCACATAGAGTGTTTTATCCAGCCTACCAGGACGCAGGATAGCTGGGTCAATTATATCTTAGGGAGGGGAAAAATAGAAAAGAATTAATCCAGAAATGAGATGCACCCTTAGGAACATCTGCACATGAGAAGGAATACATGCATATTTGTACCAAGACTCAAAGAAGCATTTGTGCCATGACCGAAGCTCTGAGCATTAAAGGAGCTGATTGAAAAAGTTTCATTTTTGTCAACAAGTCTTTAACACTCAGTACAATTAAGCCACATCTGATCAATGATGGCTCATAAATACCAGTTTCATTTCTTCAGATAAGAAGATAACCCTATATTTGGCAATATTAGAATTGAACAGAATTAGAACATTTTTGCTGAGGAATTCCACATTAATTATTAGCAGTTTGTTCTACTGGAAAGAACTCTACCCAAAGGGACAATGGTAAGTCAAGCACACAGGGTGGATCACAACCATCCACATACAAACTTAATTTTATTGGTCATTTGCATTTCTACTACATAATGGTTATCTGGATGGTAAAACAGGAAACCCAGGAAAACACCAAAGATAGCTGCAAAGTAAGAATTTGTTTTGCAGGGAGAACTACAGACTCCAAATTTATTATGTGTGGAGAAGTAAGAAAACAAAAATGATCACAAATGTTTCTGGAAAACCATTTCAAGGTTAAGTGTAATAGAAATGTGTAGCAGCCTTTTAGCACCACAGGCTTTGATACCGAATGTGCACAAAACAAGTCAGGATATAAATACTGACTACTGGTATAACAGGAGATACAGATAGGGAATATAACCTGGAAAAGGCCTCAATTCCTGTCAGTATTTCAGCACAAACTGCCTGCATGATGTTTCTCAATGCTTCTTGATGCCCTATTTCCCCACCTACCAAAACCCAGTAATGGTATTAATTGCTCTGTTTCACTAAGGAATTCTATGGAGTCCCTGACCCTGGAGGTACTAAAAAGACCTGTACATGTGGCACTTGGGACACAGTTTAGGTGGCAGTGCTGGGTTAACAGGTGGACTCCATGATCTTTGAGGTCTTTTCCAACCTAAATGGTTCTGTGATTCTCTGATACCCTACATGCCACAGTAATGTGAGCAGCAAAGTCACAGAAGCACTCACAGAAGATACAAAGAAATCTATACTTTTACTATAACAGACTATAAAGTATATAAATTATATGAATGTGTGAGGTAGCTACTGCAAGAACCTCTCCCAAAAGTGACACATGATAGTTCCATCTAAGTCTAAAGCTGGAAATTATCAAGGCCTCCCAATGAAGCTGCCAACACCCTGCATTGGCTCTGCCCTCCTGACAAAACAAGCTAACAGACAAACTACTGCATTCCTGTACATTAAAGGTGAAGGACTGGAAAAAATGAAGCTGCTTATCTTTACTGTACAGATGTTTTAAAGAAAACAGACACCACCTAAGCTCTAAAACAGTAGCAAGGAAGTGAAACTATTGCTTTTTTTGCAAATAAAGAAGTTTGCTTAACTGTGTCAACACTTGAACCCCCTGATCCTACCACAGTATGGTCTTGATCCACTTTTTAAAGATGCTCATGGTTTTGTTCAAGTTGCTCTCTCAGTTATGCTTAAAGGACAACTCCATTATCTTTTTCTTAGACAAAAGTATTTTTTTCTCTAGAATACAGCATTCATGGGCAGAAGCATCTATGGAAGAAAAATCAGCTACTGTAAATGTGACGTGAATGGTGAGGGGGAAAAAAAGGGGATTACTTGTTTTATTAATTTAATCCAGACCAGATGAAACAAGGGTTAAACAGAATCCCTGCCATGGCAGGCACAGACAAAACCACATTACTTATACATCTGTGCATGGTTCCAGGTGACACTTTGTCTTGCTTTTGACACAAGTGCACTTTCCTGTTTCTGTGTTTCTTGTCCCATTATTAATAGGAGATGACAAAGTTCACTCAAAGGTTCTGTTACAAACACCAAAACAAATACTCTCAATAGGGCCTGCATTACAACACCAGGCACTTGCTGATTTCCCCATTCCAGTGTTCCAAAAATAAAATATTAAATAATATTTTAAAACATTAAGCTTGCTATGGAAAATACTGTTTCCATTTTGCACACTGAGAACATGGTACTTGCTATTTGTCCAACAATATGAAGACAGCAAAAGTGGTCTGAAGTTGCATTCATCTTTTTGTATGGAAATAATCACACTGCCTGCATTCAAAAAGTTACCACAACTAACAGAACTAGATAAACTGCAGTTAATGGTGGTTTACAGCAACAAGACCACACCAAAGTCTGAAACATGGATCTACATTCCCCATCTCCTTATGAATCACCTCATTTCATTCTTCTGGTTCAGACCTGGGCCTGAAGTTCTTGCAAACTCAAATCACATAACTCAGAAAATTAGTGTTTACTCGTTGGACAAACTCACTCATTAGATGCACTTGATATCCATTTAAAAGAATGGAATGGGGTACCCTTTTAAGGAATTTCAAAGCATTCCACCCTTGTAAATCATAACACTCTCTCCATATCTATTATCTTAAAACTTATCTAAGCAGAAGAGAGTCAACTAATTTTAGATACATTTACTATTTTAATGAAATTAACGTAATTATTGCAGATACATCTTTCAAAGCCTATTATTATCCTTCAAGTTGGAAGGAAGGTGAAGCATGGAAATGTGATAAAACACAGCACTCCTTTTCCAAGCAGTTTTCTCACTGACAGAATATACTTCTATTGGGAGTAATGTCCAGTTAATTATTTCCTGCCATTCTGAGGTGGTCAATGGTGTTGACTGTCATTAGAAGACAATAGTATAATTTTCCAAATAATTTGACAAAATTACATGAGAAGATATTTACAGTACAGCCCTTCCTTGCTTTGTTTTTAAGGTTTCAAACAGACACTAACTTCTAGAGAATTATGTCACATTTCAGTTTGCTACACTGCTCTTCTACAACTACTTCTAAACTATTGCAAATTTTTAGAATCATTAGGTTCCATTGAAAGTATCTGTGCCTGAATTCCTATACAGTGACCTTCTCCTGTTCTATAATAGAATCTCCTAGTCCCACATTCATTTCCAGTTGATTATTCATGTCTTATCTCAACTGTACAGGAGCCAAGCACATTCACAGAAGGTCAGTGCACACCAGCAAGCTGTTGTGTGAGACCATCAAACTTCTCCTGCGTTCTCACTCCAGCTTTTAAAAATATATCTGAAGTACACAAGATCTAGCCCCTCCCATTTGTGATGTTCTGAAATGCAGGCTCAGGAGCCCTAAAAGGTGTTCTGAGACTCCAGGTGAACACTGCACTTAACAACTGAAGTTACTCTGAAAGATACACAACACTCAAGGGCTGCTGAAATGCAGAATATACTTTGTGTGAACTAGAACTATTATGGAAGAAATTGTTCCATGCCTCAAGTATCAAGTGCTTTTCTTAGATCTTATCTTGCCTTTAATTCAGCAACATGTATAAACAGGTGAAAACATAAACAATGCCCAAACCCAAACTGTAACTATGGTTAAAGACCGGTGATTATTTTTTTATTGTGCTTCAAAACATGTGGTTCAGGTGAACAGCTCTAAAAAAATGAAAATAAACTTCCTAACAAAAATAGAACTCACTGAAACTAGGATTGTCCTCAAAGGTAACAGTAGAAGAGGAATTTTGCAAGAATTAATTTAAGAAAGCTAGAGAAAGAGGCCATGAATAAAAGCAAGACATTATCACAATTTATGTTTAAAAATCACCGTCTTGTCTGTTTCCTCACGTTACACAGTCCCCTAGATCCCAAGGGAAATGCTGCTGATGCTTTGGTCAGCATTTCTCTAAGGAGTTTATAAATGTTCAAAGCCTGGGGAAGTAAGAGAAGAGCAGAAAGCAGCAGTATCCCATCCTGAAATTCAAACTGGTAGCTAGAATATTGTGGGAAATTATAGATTTTATTCAACAGTAGTGTTTGGCAGTTGTGTAGTATTTACTCTTGAATTTGGGGAAGGAAGTAAGCTGGAAAAGAATACAATTATTCTGACCCATAAAGGTGTTAACAAGACATGACATTTCTGCCTCTATTTTTTTCCCTCTCTCTCTCTAATGATATTGAGTGCTTTAAAAGTATAATCCTCTTCAGACAAAGTCTGACATTGATTCTGCATTTAGGTGGAAAGAGATTGAGTTGGGAATACTGCATCCCTGCTAATTTAGAAGGAGTCAAGAAATATCTGCAGAGGACATTCAAAGTCATTGAGTAAGTGCAAAAAATATTCAAATATCTTGCTTTTTAGGGCACATCAAAGGCTTTTTTCATCACTGCCAGAATAAGAATTACCACTTGCAGATTGTAGATGGTAAACAAAGGAACCAATCTATTGTGCCTACCCTTTTGCCAAAATGGGAGTTAAAGCCTTCCAAGTGTTTAAAGGCTATATAAAGAGAAACTGGCAGTTCTTCAGCCATGGGGTATAAACTACCACCATTTCACAGTAATACCTTATCCCAGGTGCCAACACCTCACTGGAACAACTGTGCCAGGAACACACCTTGATACCAAAAGTGGTTGGGCCACTGCTATCCTAAGTGCAACTACTCCTAAATAATTACAATAACAATAGCACTAATAATTACAATAACACTAATAATAACTTATGAAAGAAGACTCTTCCTATTGCGCAATTTCAGGCTACAATGCTGACAACAAACACAGCAATCATGTACAGTACAAGCAACCAACTATCAAAGCTACCAGGCATGCAAACACTCTAAAAAAGGAAGCGTCTTGAAAAGAAGCATCTTGAAAATTACATTAACATGAATTAAAAACCATGAGATCTCACACTTCACAGCACTGGCTCAGTAGAAGACTGCAGAAGTTCTGCTGGGACACATAATATTATTTAGATTTACATTACACAACTCCCCTCCCCAGCAGCACCTCTACTCACCACAACTATGACAGAAAAACCTTTCTTACAAAGGCTTAAAAACCTTTTCAGGCACCACAATTTAACTGTTTGGGGGAACTACTTCAGCATAGTAGCCAGTCTAAGCTATGCCTGTCCTACAGGTCTCTGCTTGGGCTTTGCATTCTTCAGGTGGTTAAGAGTGCTTTACTAGCACAGACTTGACTGCTCTCTGCCTGCAGTGTGCTCCTCTCAACTAGCCAGACCACACCAGCAAAACTTCATATGGTGAACACTGCCTCCTCCTAGGCCTCATGAACAGTGAATAAACTACAGGAGAGAAAAATCAGTTTCCCCAACTTAACCACAACTTCAGTAGAAATTGCTCCGATGAAACTCTATTTCCTCATACTGACAAATGCAGATATCACAGGAAAAAATTATGGTCTAAACCTATCCAAAATGTTATTCATACACACAGTCCTTCCGAAGCAAGACATCCATCCTATCCAAACTGCATCTTCCAGCTGAAAAAAATCATTTTATTAACGCTGGCAAAACAACTCCTTGTATCTTTGTCAAGATAAAATCAGCAAACTGAAGGATATCAATTCATTTACAAATTCAATAAATAGAAACTAATTGTATTTGATATCCCTGCCTTTGCATTTTCTTTACATTTGGCATTTTTACCCTAAATCCCCTTTTTTCAATGTCATTGACTAATAACACACTGTTGATTTCATGCCTTACACATTTCCCAGCTGCCCTCAAATATGAGCTCAAATCTCATTATTTGGTAAAATTTTGTCATTTTAACTATTCGTGCATGGCCAAACAGTACATCTGCCACTGTAGCTGAAAAAGGCAACAGTGACTTTTTAAAATTGAAGAGGAAAAAGAAAAACAGAAAAAGATCCTGAAGCCATTATTCCAGAGGTACTTTCTAACCACATAAGGGTAAAAATGCACCTAGTATAAGGCTTATAGAGAGGGAAATTAATAATTGAACAGGAGTCTATTTCACATATGCATGAAAAGCAGACCTGTAAGCAAGCACAGAAGCAGTGTAAATCTAAATCAAGGAATTAGGACAAACCTGCCACATGTAAATATTTATATTTTGAAATTAACATCTGAGCAATATTTACCCTAACCTGGCCCAGGTGAAGCTGCTGGAGTGCTTGCACTCAGCTGCCTCCAGGAGAGGAATCCTTAGCTGAGAATAGTGACACAGAGCAGCCCAAAAAAGGGTCAGCCCCATGCCCAACCAGCTGAGGAGGCACTGCATGAAGTACAGCTGGATGTGTCCTCATTTCAAAGCTGCTGGAATTCCCAGCCCAAGCTAGCAGTCAGAGATAATGACAAGTCAGTAATTAGATATGAGACTCTTGAGAAACACTTCCAAATAGGGCTGCTTGATACAAATGCTTGCAATAGCATAACTAATTTAGGGAGAGATCTCTTTCCTAAGGCAACCTGATGACACTGCCACCAACACTCTTGGTACATCCACCTGCATCTATACATTGCATGACCTTATTTTCTGTTCTGCATTGCATTAGCAAGCTTATGACAGGAAAACCTGCCACTTTAGATCAAAGAATTTCTACAAGCCCCTACTGCTCATACTTTACCACATGGAAAGCTTGAAAGTCTGTCATGGTGCAACGAATTTGAGACATAGGAAGATCTTCCTCCAAATCTTTGAAGCTTTTGACCATTGGAATTAAAACCACCTCATAGTTGCCTATTACAGATGATTTCTGGCCAAATTTTCCTTTATTTTTTGAACACAACCAATATCAAGTATTTTAACTTTCTCATCTTCCTAATTATATCCAAAATAGCTATGCTACTATTTTTCCTGTTAAGCCTTTTTTCAGCAAAACTCTACATCTTGTCCTTACTTAATACATGCAGGTAAGAAAGAACTGTGTCTCACTGTAAACAGGAATTTGCCAAATACCTGTTCTAGGTGCAAAAGTTCTTTCCAGAATTTGGGGACCCACACCAGTATGGTTTACAAAGACAGACTTGTAACCCTGTATTTCATTTCAGTTGCAATGTTCAGAAAAATGCTCATAACTGAGGAAGTGCAACACCTTCATGCTTGTTTGTTTCTAAACTGACAACAAATTCCTTTATTTACAACCCACAGCTTCCACATGGAATTCAAATTCAGCAGAGACAAGCTTCTTGCTGTGTATAAAACACAAGACTTCTCCATAATACAAAACAAACCAAAAGAACACCAGAGATAGAAAGTTGCCTGTAAAGCACATGATATTTGTAAAGCAGACATCAGTGTTTAGCTTATTAACTGAGAAGATGTTGCTGGAATTGCAAGAGCTACCAAAAACCGAAGAGCAAGCAAGGGAGCAGAGACAGCTGTTGATGTCCAAACTGGACAGAACAAGAAGAAACAGGAGAGTAACTGTTCCAAACAAAATCTAGTACTGAACATCGAGCCAAGGAAGCAAAAGACAAGCAAATGGAAAAATGACTTAACATGAGACAGATGTCTTAAGGCAAAAAAAGAAGATAGCAGAAAATTTTAAGGCTGCTTTGGATAGAAAATCAATTTAAACAGTAAAAAAGAAAAAAAAATACATTTTAGGCCTCTTTTCTGCTTCTACATTGCAAAGAGATAATCCACAGCAGTCAAAGGTCTTTCAAAGCATTTTAACAGCAATGGTACCAGGTGCTAAGTGAGATATATTTTAAAGAGATTGCTTCATCTCACAATACCACATGAACATAAAACAGATTAACTAATCAGAAAAGCTCTGGATTTGAGCAGACCCTGTAATTTTAAGTACAGAACAGGCTTAGTTAGAGAACTCAAATATTTAGGAACATGTGATTTTGCTAAGAGAGAACCAAGGACGTCTGATTTCTTGTCTCTGACTTCTGTGTCCTTACCTGGCCTGTTTGTGGCAGCCATAATGAAAACCTGCTGCCGGTTCTCCAGCCCGTCCATCTCTGTGAGGAGCTGGTTCACTACCCGCACACTGGCTCCTGACTTTGGAAGGAGAAATTGGGCAACAAAATCAAAGAAACAGTGGGAATGTGAGTATTTCAAGGCAAAAGAAACAAAAGATCTACTAAATCCCTGCACTGAAATATTACTCAAAGAAAAGGTTTCTATTTCACACTTCCAATCTAGCTGCATTGTGATTCCTTATCTCATAGTCTTAGTACGTCTCCATCCCAAATTCATGCTATCTACACATTTGCCACGTATTTTAACACATGGCAAACCTTTTCCTTCCATCAAAACTAAAGGACTCACTTAAAGGACTACATATAAATATTTGTACTAATTTTCTGATATCCACCTCAACAAGAACACACAATATTCAGGTTTTTGAGGGAAAAGAGTTCTTAAATACTGAAACCTCTGAAACAACATTTTAAGCAGGTGAGCTATTGAGAGGTAAATAGTAATTCCATAGTAGTGACATCCTATAACCAAAGTCAGACCTTAACCTGATTTTCTCTGGATATTTTTTCTATATATGCATACAAAAAAAAGCATTAAGCTTTATAAAACTTGACCAACATATTTCCCTCAAATCAAAGCCTACTGAACTGCTTTTCCTGGGAGACATCCTTCTGGGTACTTCTGTTGCCTGCAATGTCCCAAAAGCTGTAACTGAGAGTATTTGTGGAGATATCTTAAGGCCAACTCACCTCACGGTCAGACCTCCGAGGGCACAAAGCATCAACTTCATCAAAGAATATGACACAGGGGGCTGAATTCCTGGCACGCTGGAACACCTGACGTACAGCACGTTCACTTTCACCAACATACTAAAAAAACAATATTGAAATAATGCAAGACACTAAGATTTTGCTTGGAAAACAAAATCAATAGTTTTAAATACTATTTAAGGTACTTTGCAAGGGAGAAATGCAACCTACTAATCTGTTTTTTTCTGACAACAGTCTCTTATCTCTGTTTCCTTACTGATCATGATTTACATGGGAACTGTCATTTGTTGAATTTTCACAAACTGCAGTACCTTCAGAGTTTAATAGAATTCCTTTTTTCTGGGCAATAACTCTAACTAGCCATCATTTTGGTGATGAGAACTAACAAATACAATCTTAGTTAAGGAGCCTGTTGTTCAGCTGTTCACAAACAAACCCAGTGACCAATGTGAACACAATGAACATCTGAAGTTCACAGAGTTGTTGCCTGAAGACAGGCGCTTGGTGGTAGGGAACTGAAAAGTCAGCCAGAATTTCACTTTGAATGCTGAATTGTAGGAACAGGGCTGTGAAGTTGTAAATGCAAACACTTAATTTTTTCCAAAAATGTTTTGACACAATTTATATGTTAACACAGTCTATGAACCACAGCCAACCATTTTCTCTGCATTCCACAAGGAAGCTGGGCTCCTCATTAACTTAAATGTTGTTATTTCCTGCCTGTATCAGTACCTGAAGTACTGATGAAATGTTTGGGAAGAGATCAATCAAATCCAGTATTCCGCATTACTGATAATGGCCTCCCCAGATGGGAACTGCAGCTACCTTGCTCAGTTCAACACATTCTCTTGACTCTGAAAGGGACTGAAGTTACATCACAGCACTTCTAAGTCCAATGCTTCAAAAATTTGAACTACAGCACTTTCATCTGTTGACATTTAAAATCTCCATTCTACAGAAAAGCAGTGATGTATGTAGCTGGTCATTTAGAAACCCTACTTCAAGTCAAGAAGGCTCCACCTGCCAGGTAATTTAAACTAAGATAAATATTTAAGCTACATAGGTGACTTTTTTCTTTTCACATGAACAACTTCACTGCTAGAAACTTTAAGGAGAGGTTAAATAAGGCAACTTCAGCTGCACCAGTACCAGTTGTGTAATTATCAGGAATTTTTCTTGCCCCACATTTTGGACAAGAATTCCATAAATAACAAAAGCCCCATGATTAGCACATACCATATTTAGCAGCTCAGGACCTTTCACAGATATGAAGTTCAGTCCAGACTCGTTTGCCACGGCCTGTGAAAAAGGTAAAGCCAGATAGATACAGATATATATAAAACACACATTTATCATGTGTCTGCTTGGGTTCTGTCCATGGAGTGATAAACAAATACAAGAGAAGGAATATAGTCAGCAACTGTTTGCAAAATATAGAAAACAGTAGGAAGTATAATTATATGCAATTAAGAGTGGGAGGGGAGTGGGGAATTTAGCAATGTGCTCTCTCTCCCTCTCTGATGAGGCAGTTCCATATTTACACCCCACACCAGCTGAAGAATGTCCAACAACTATGGGAGTCAAAGAGATATTCAACTCCATAAGAGTACCTGAAGACAAAATGAGAAACAATGTGAAGTTTGCACGATTATCTGCATTTACGTGGAGATGTGGTAAGAACTGAAATGCTCAAGAAGCAAAACAGAAGTATTTTCAGTAAGAATTGCATAGTACTCCCAAACATATAATTTAGTTACAGTAAAACATTCCATAGAGTGGTTATCCAATAGAGTTTCTACTCATCTTTGCTACTTTTTCCTTAACCAACTTCATTCCTTCAAGTTTTGCAGGAATTCCCTCTCCATTCAAGCAAAGTTGTAACTTTATGCAAGAAAAATCAAGTAACTTCAGCACAAAGGCCTAAATTTAATTTTCTGATGAGATGTGGTACAAAAGGCCAACTTCTTGCACTATGATCCAGACTCATCCTACAAAAACATCCATTTCAAGAAGATTCTCCAGTGTTTTTAATGATGTTTAGAAAATGCATTACCTTAGCTAAGAGTGTTTTGCCACACCCTGGAGGCCCTGCAAGCAGGACACCAGCTGGAGTAGTCAGGCCCAGAGCTTTAAACTGCTCTGGGTTTCTCACAGGTGCCTGAAAAGAAATCATCATCGTTATCTCTGGCAAAAAGAAAACATGAAACTTTTCATTTTAGTTTCAGCTGGATGAAAAATCACTTTTTTATTCCAATTTTTTATAGACTAAAAGAATAAAGATTAGATCAGCACCTTAATATCTTGCACCCCTAAATGGGAGAAATATCCTTATTCAGAGGCAAAGATTTTATTCGCCAAAGTTACCTAAAGGTGTTAATGTTATGTTTACCTCTGATTGGCAGCAAGATTGCTAAGCTTCCAGCTAAGTAGTCCCCAGTTCTTTGTGTGGCACTTGCATGATCAAGGTTATTGGTACACAACTTCTAGAATATTTAACTGAGCAATACAAACACACTGAAAGCATGAATACAAAAAGCAAAATATTAAATACAAACACCAGACTAGAAACAAATTCAGGAGAGAATTATACAAGCTTGACTGTTTTAAATAAAGATATTACAAAATACCCCTATACCTTAAATAAATATTGAAAACAATTTTATTTTCTACATAGGGGGGAGTGCAAAAGCTCTTTGGAAGTAAGATTAGGACATACCAATATTGCCATGGTCAGCTCCTCCCGAACATCCTCCAGGGCTCCGATGTCTGCCCATGTCACATCAGGGATTGTGACAAAGCCTTCTCTCTTGGCAGAGGGTTGCACTGATGACAGTGCAACAATAAAATCATTCATCTCAATGCACAGCTTCTGCAGCTGCTCCTCAGGCAAGGGGGCTTGCTCCTTCAGCAAATCCAAAAGTCTCTGCAATTCATCCTTAAGGTACATGGAAAGGGAGAGAAAAGATTGTGCCACTGGGTTAGACTTCCAGAACTGTTTTCAGGGCTTTTCCAAAGCCATACTTCAACTATCAATCACATTATTATGTACAGTGCACATAAAATATGTAAATTACTATTAATGATAAAAATGTTTCAGGGAAGCTCTGTGTACATTTAACAGGTTTGAAAGCACTGAGCTGAGCCTAAAATCTTGATTTAGATGCTGCAGAAAGTGAGCTAGCACATGTATTTTGCCTTCCAGCTATTCCTACTGCTTCTCTCACATTGACTAGGAGAAAGATACTTCCATGCTGAAATTTCCAAAATATGTATTTTTTATATGTATTAATTCTGCTTTTAACAAGAAACTGCTTTCAAGAGAAAGTGAAAAACTGCTGGACAGCACAATTCCAACAATTTGCACAACATTTAGTTTTGTATAAACTTAGCACACTTTTGTATGTCTTCACACACTTTTAGAATACACACTTTGATTTAACACCATCTAATTCCAAGACAACTCATTTCCTCAGCCTGGTTAGACTTGGTTCTGCAATCAGGCCCTGATAAAGTTTGGGCAAACAGGACAGAGATGCAGGGTAATGCTTTTCCAGCAGTGCCCCATGTTGCAGACCACAGTGACCAAGGGAGGAACATTCCAATTTCTTCAATCCATATTGGGAACTGAGAAAATATTCCATCAAAGAACTTTAGATCTTCACAACATAAATGCATCCCCATTCTAACACAGAAAGCCAGTGTCAAAGCAAACTGGTACTGCACTCCAAGTAAAACTGTATCAGCGTTTTCATTATAAGATTGAGGGAGAAAAAATAAATGTATAAACTCTGTTATGTTTCAACGTTTTTCCTACAGGAGTATAAAGAAAAAGCATCACTTCCTATCAAGCTCAGCTAGGACAGCTCTACAACTCACCACAAAGAAATACAAGTCCTCAGAATGCCTCATATTCCCTTTAAGTCCTCCCTCCTCTTCTTAACAGAGCCATTGAGAGAAACTCTGAAATAGCCAAGACCACTGGGTTTGTTTACTCGAACTGTGTGAATGATTTTTCAAGGTTTTGTATGTTTATTTTTCCATTATAAACATAATACAAGGGTTTTAATGACAATACCCTGTATTAGACTATGTCAACCTCCTGCCAGCTATCAAAACATGGCTTTGTTAGGATTAGACTTCCTCATGCTCAATGACCCCTTTGATCATGGTGATGTTGATAAAAGCTGCAACTACCTGCCCCTCCCCACTTTCTTTTGGCTACAGCAGGCCACAGGAAGCACTGGGAGGTATAAGCACCATGCTTATGTTACACTAATACAAAGGCTTACTACAGCTTTTTACACTGATTTTTGTCATCACAGCAACAGTGCTCTTTGACAGCCCTCTTAAAAACAGAATTTGAGCACAATCTGCATTTAAGCCCACTTATCTCCAGACAAACCTTTAGGAGGCCTCCATATAATGAAGGCATATATAGACTCCAAATTTTGAGAAGTGGGACCAAGGATTTCTACATAAAGTTGTTCTGCTTCACTAACCTTCATGTTACTTAGGCCAGAGAATGATTCTGGCACTTGAAATACTATTTTCTGCAACAGAGTTCCAGTTGTGCTGCACATGAACAGCTCCTCCCTTCCTCAAACCTGCTATAGCTCCTCCCTTCCACAAACCTGCTACAGGTACAGGTACCACGTGTGATTTACCTCAAGTAATCACATAGCTGGAAGGCAAACAAAGGCAGCATAAATACTTCTAGACTTTTGTTTATTGTAACTCTACCAGGCCAGGGAAGAGCCTCAGGCATCATCACAGACATTTCACTGAGGGCAGAGCAAAAAGCTGGTGCAAAATATTCAGAGCATGTCTGATACTTTTAAAATTCTGTTACAGTCAATACACTTTTGAAGAGAGATACAGACACTCTTTGAAGCTCTGCTCTGCTAGAAGACAAAACAACACAGCACAAACAAAACAAAAAATCCCAGGGAAAAAACACACCTTGTATAAAACATGAACATAATTTAAGGAGGACTGGGCTTTGGGATCCACTTTTCCAGATCCATTACATGGGTCATTAGGAGTTATGCTCCTGCCTTAGAAGCTGCCATTTCTAAATCTAAATTTAGTATTAGGTTGGCTGTGGATGTTTGAGAACTTACGAGTAATGACTTTCATAACTCTAAAACAACTCTTCAGATGTTAAGAACACACGCTTCAAGGAACACAGACCTTAGGTGGAAGCTCTGGTTGGTTGGTGCCCCCCTCCAGCAGGATGTCTGTTCCTATCCCCGGGCTTCCTTCAGCTGTGTTCCCCCCGGAGTGTGTGTGATTCCTGCCGTGCTCCTCAGATGTTATCAGGACCCTGTTGACCGTGCCCATGGCCGCCTCCCGGCACAGGGCCATCAGATCAGCCCCCACATAGCCCGGGGTCAGCCGCGCTAAATGGCGGAACTCAAACGACTCCGGGAGCTTCAGTTTTCGACACAAAGTCTGAAGGATTCTAATCAAGTAAGGGGAAAAAACGAGAAAAGATAAAGCTGGAGAAAAAGCTATTACCTTTTTTTTTTTTTTTCACATGAAAACGAACAGCATTTAATGTCTCTTTCAGTCCACATGGACTGCAGTAGCACAGTGGGAAGTTTTTGCTCAAGTAGGAAGTAACCAACACTGAAACCCACAGGACTGTGCTATAAACTTCCTGTCTCTTCTTAAACAAAAACCAACAGCCTCAACCAGGCATTGCTAATCCGTGGTCTTGGTGACTTAAGTATTTCAGGCCACCTTTCAACCTTAATTTATATTAAAAACTGACAGGTGAGGTCTCAGTGTACCACAGAGATGCACACAAGTTATCCACTGATACATTTTGTACTCCTAACAACCTAAGCCTGCACTGTCTGTTCCATGCCACTTTTTAAAAATTTATTTTTTGAAGAACATCCACAACAAGCTATTCTGCAAGAAGCAAATGAAATCAGACTGTGTGAAGAGCTCTTGTTTAATCTTTAGTATTTTTCCCTGACCACTGAAAGCAGAATACAAGAATACAACAGCAAAATATCACTTCATTGGGAAAATATTTTTAAAAGGCAGCGCAAACTAAGGAAGTCCAGATCGGTAACATACTTCTATTTCCAATAAAAACTAGTTCAAATTATTTCTAGATCAAATAATATAACTACAGAAAAGTTATGAAAAAACAAGTGATTAAACTCTTCAAAACTCTAAAATTATAATATATTTCATCTGTTTCCCTCCCCACTACCAAGTTCGATCATCTCTCCTTTCAATGTTTATTAGGGATAATAGCCTGTTCCTCAAGATTTTTTCAACCTGTCTGACAAGACCTGTAGTTAATCAATTGAGTCGAAGTGTAAACAGCTCAGAACTACAAATAGCTCATTCTGAATTTGCACAAGAAACTACCAGGTAAAGCAAGATCTCCAGGTATACTCTCTCATCTCACTCCACCCCTTAAGGCTGCAGAACCACAACTAAACAGTTCAAATCTTGCCTTCAGCAAGACTCACCCTGTAAATCAGCACACCATGAGGACTTAAAAGGTCTATGCAACCCTTTCTTTTTAAAATAAAGGAACAAACCAACAACACCAAGCCTTCCACAAAACAGAACAGAAAGCAGAAAGAGGGAAGAATTTCAAAAAGAAAACCATCAGTCCCTGTAAGCCTACACCTCCAGGAACACAAATACAAGCAAACAATAATATGAATGTCTGTGACTCCACTCCAACCTCTGAATGACCTCTACACACCACGACGGCGCTGCCATTCACAGCTCCTGTCCTTCACCACTGTGCTATTTCTGGGAACATCATCATTTTAACGTGTTCCTAGGAACTGTCAGAGAATCACAACTCTCCTCAGGTCACTCATTAGTCTACCTCTAAGCACCAGCATGTCTTGTCCACAGCCAAGAGAACACAATTACTACAGGGCAGTAAACCTGGAGGAAGAAGGAAGGGAAGAGAAAAAAACATAAATGGAGGGATGGCCAAAAGGGGGGAAAAAACCCTAGGGTGGAATAATGGCCTGAGTGCTGACAACACAAAGTGGGCAATACTGCAAGCAGAAGTGTTTGCCTCTTCAACTCAGAAATATAATTATTTGAGAATAAGAAGAAACTTATCCTTTAACCTTTCTTTCCTTTCCATAACAAGTTAACCTATATGTTTTTCAAACTTCCCTTCCTGTGTTTTTTGCTGCTGAGGAAATAAGTAGCAGGGTTTTTTAAATTAAAAATGCAAAAATGGATTTATTTCTTTTAACTTAGTCTGATAAAGTCATAGATCTTTGGAGAAAAAAGGGACAGTTACACAACCCAGGATGACTGCAGCTCTGCTTAATGCCTGTATTTCCATAAGGAACAGAATGGAAGAATCCAGGTCTGTTGTTTAAGGTACAAACGGGCTTCACTTAATTTATGTTCCTAATTTAATAGTTACACAGAAGCACCAAAGACAGAATGTTAACTTTCTGAACATGAGAAAAGATACATTTGACTCCATCACCTGTACTGTTAAGGCACTTGGAAAGCCATTAACATAATGTTAAAAGCAGATCTGCACACAAGAAAGGAAATTACTCCCAATGTAGGCACAGCTACCAAGACAAATAGGTGCTCACTTAATGTCTTCTGCAACTTTTCAGTGTGTGCTGACCCACAGGTGTGTACAGGTACAAACAGAACTAAACACAATAAAGTACTGGCCCTTAATTTGTATGTTAAGTTACACATTATTGTCCTATTTATCAACGTATCAAAAAGCAAGTTTAACTTCACAACACATACTTCTCTCTTGCCCCTTCATCTGGGATCCCTAAACAGATTTCTCTGTCAAATCTCCCAGCTCTCCTCAGTGCAGGGTCAAGGGAGTCAGGTCTGTTTGTTGCTCCAATAACAAGGACCTGGGTGGTGGCAGCCACATTATTCAAGTCTAAGGGAAAGAAGGAAGGAAGTCAGTACTCATACTCACTGTCCCATATCTGTGAGACTCTGCAGCACATGATAGTAGTCAGCAGAGATAAACTAATTAACAGTCAGACTGAACTGCTGTTCATCTCTATCTCCTACCTAAAACTTACATTTTGCACAAGCAAGCAAAAATTTAAAAATTAACAGATTCATTATTTATTAATAAATTTAACAGGTTCCCCCATTATTTCTGTTTGTACAACAGACAGGCTTATATAATGCTGTAGAGACCACTGTGAAAATATTATAGTAACACCCCTTCAAATTTATTGTGATCTTCCCACCACTCCCCAGGCAAACTGTGTCAAAATAAGATAAATTATTGCTACTATCTCCTCTGAAGCAAGAACAAGTCACTACTGAAGGGAAGCAGACAGTGAGCCTGACAATTATAATCTGGTTTTAGCACAGCTGTTTCTGAAACTCACCATCCATACAAGTCAGGAACTGAGCTACAATCCTCCTCTCCATGTCCTTGGATGCGACTTCTCTCTTTGGGGTGATGGCATCGATCTCGTCAATAAAAAGGACACACGGAGCACTGGACTAAGGAACAAGAAAGACTCACAATTACAAACCCACACTGACAGAGTGTATTACAAGAAAGAAACGTTTCAGGTTTTCTGATCTGTAACTCTTACTGTAAATCTGCTGCACAACCAAGTCCTGGAACAATTCTGTTGTTCTTGCTGACAGTCTGGAGAGCCACCAGACTGTGAAACTTCACTGATCTGAAGCTATGGAATAATTAAGGCATGAGATTGAAAATGCCTCCACACACTGTCTAAAATTTAAATATACCTCTGTGTTGCCTTATGTTTTCTCTAAATATTCCATTGTGACTGCCTGCTGAAGTCCATAACCGAAAATCACACAAGAAAGGTCTCGTTTGGTTTGTTGTTTGTTTTGTTAGTGACATTAGAGCTGTGGAATTTCAAGAGCAGCATTACTGACACACAGAACGAAACAAAAGGACCAGTAGGTGGTCATGGAGCTTCAAGACTACTACAGAGCCCAACCATGTTCAAAGAGCAAAACAGAGCAGTGAGAAACTCCCGCAAGTGCTCTAAAATTCCATGAACTTCACCAAAAGCCAACAATAATACAGATTAATAATTAGTGTAACTAACATAAAGGTACTTAGCTGATTTAAGATCATTAATATTCCCTTAAAGCATTAGTATTGCAAAGGAATACTTGAGAAAAACACCGGAATCTTGTCCCAAAAAAGTCCCACGTAAAAAACCCGCGCGGCCCACGCGCTGCACTGGGTGTTCCCAGGCAGCGGCTGCGCCATCTCGTGGTCATTCCCTTTCCCGCTGTCACCGACAGGGAAAGGCCGTACAGATCCCACAGCGCCCAAACAACGAGGAATCGCTGTCTCTTCCCCTGCACAAAAACTGCTGCGAAAACTAAGGGGAAAAACTACTTAAGGGAATGTAAGAGACTAGCAGAAAGGCAAGAGATTTTACTTTAGACATACTTCATGCAACAGATGTTATTTCTGTAGCAGTAATTTAGAGCAACCTCCTCTTGATTGCTATGTATACAAAATATATGTAATTTCTAAAAACTCCTTGCCGTAACCTATGTAATTTTATGCTAACCAACTTCTTAACTAGGCTCTCTAAAAATCAAAATTTAGTATGAACAGGAAACATAAGCAACAACTTGGCAGTCAACCTTTTTGCCCTTGTTCAGGGGCATACTTTAAATACCTACATATAGTAGGGGAGAGTAGAAAAATGAAATAAAGTCAGAAAACCAGAACATTCTCAGAGGTCAGGAACAGAAAACTGACCTCAGGAAATAAAACATCAGCCCCATACTAAAACCAGAAATATCTACATTTCTTTAAAATAAAATTGTCTCAATCTCTTCGCTTCCTACTACATCCAGAGGTCACACCAAAGCAAGACTTCAAGTTTGACTTTTCTTCTGCTCTTGTCATGTCTGTTCCAAATTTCCTGCTTTCTACCTAGACTGCCAAACCCTAAAATCTCTTACATTCATTCAAATTCCATGCCATACAAAACTAGCAAAAGCCCCTTGTAATAAAATAGCACAATGAACTGCTCCTATTTTTTCTTTTATATATCAAGCCAAGCAGATCCAACTATGTAAATAATTTATGTTGCTCTCTACATTGCTATGATGAACCATCTTTTGTCAAGGCTTCAGAATAGTAAGCTTTGTGCTCTCTGACATCATGACAAGTACAATGGAATTCTGCCCACAGAAGGGGAGACCAGTCATGTGTGTCGCAGGATAAAGATTCACTCACTCACATTTACTCAAATTCAAACCACAGCAACAAAGTATGAATCTTTACAAAGAAAAAGACAAATAATTCACAGAGCTATTTCCACTAGGTGTCTTACCACAGCCTGCTCAAAGAGTTCCCTCAGTTTCTGCTCAGATTCCCCTGACACTCCAGACACAATCTCTGTTGCTGCCACCTTCAACATCGGGAGCTCAAGTTCCTGGAAGAAACAAGGAACATTTTATGACATATGCAGAGGTTAGAAATGCTGGCTGTCCTTGAGGACAAATATTTTTAAATATGACATCTTTCAAACCTATAAATTACATATTCAAGACTAAATCATTAGGAATTTTTAAAAAAGATAGGGAGCATCCTCCAACTTAAAATGAGTAACAATGCATTGCTTAGCAGTGTGGAAGGTATTCCCCACCAGGTTTGGTTCCCAGAGTCCTGCTCCAGAAATATCTGTGCAGGATTGTACAGTAAGACACTTGAAAAGCTCACACTCAAAGTTTTCTGCTATTAAAAACAAATAAATACAACTTCAACTTTAATAGACTGTAGCACAGTAGTGCTGCAGGTTGTTGCAGCCTATTTCAAGCTCTTGAAATTGTATATAAAAGAAAGCTATCCATAATTTAACATATAAAAGAAAATGAACCTAATTTATGCAACTCAAGGGCACCAAAGACCCTATGGTGCTCAAAGTAGATAATTTGCCTAAAAGAGCACTATTGAAAATCTCTTACTTAAGAAAAAAATTATTTAAGAAGCAGTCATTAAATTTATTTCATCTCAAAGTTCTTCACTTGTGACATGCTTCTTTCCTCAAATGTAGTACCCCTCCAGCACACAAATACTTACTGAAGCATTAAATATCAACAAATTATTCAAAGGGTTCCATTTTACAAAAAGGCATTAGAAAGAAAACATCTAAATCTTCTTAATTAAAACATTGGAAACAATGTCAGAAGGGTGTTACCTACATTTCAGGAATAAATATCAGTATTTTCTTTATCTGCACTACAAAAGTCAGTAATTTACATGCATTTAAATTTAATCTTATAATCAGTAACATTTAAGGAGCAACTGTATTAAAAGAAAAGAAATGTCCATGGTTATCACTGAGAGCCCTTAAAAGTCCTTAGATTTATATCCAAAACGGGACCAGGGGCACAGCAGCTTCACTATCACCCCAAACTATTAACACCAGCAGTGCCATGTGCTCTGAAAACATCAGTATGACACAGGCAAGGCAAGACAGGCAAGATCCAGTTTTGGAATTCAGAAATCAGCTCTTTAACAGGTGCCACCCAACAGAATCAATGCAATGCCTCATAAAGGTGGTAAGGTTAAGTCTAGACTTGAAACCATATGGTAAATTTAACCAAAATTATCTTTCATTTCTACCCTTCTCAAAACCCCTGTGCCTATATTGCTCTGTTCTGGGAATGCCCAAAACAGTTATATCACACATAAAACCTTGTCACTATGACTCTTTATGTATGAGGTTCTGCCAAGTAAAGATTCAGACGGAATTCAAACAAAGGAAGTAAAGATTAACATGCTTCAGACTATCATAGGATGGCTAAAATGAAAAGCTCTAGTCTGTTCTGAAAGAAGATTATTGTCTTTTCCTCTAAAAGTAACTCAGAGAAGGAAGAAGTTGTAAATGTGAAGCCATCTCACCCCAGCAATTGCCTGTGCCAGCAGTGTCTTCCCACATCCTGGTGGCCCATGTAAAAGAAAGCCCCGAGGGGGAACCACTCCTAAGTGGGTGTAGACCTCAGGATGGCGGATGTGAAGGAGCATCTTGCAGATTTCCTGTTAAGAACAAGAGAAACCTCCATTTAAATTGCAGAAATTAGTGTTTGCTGTTCTTATAGGCAGGGCAAAATAAAACAAGCTCTGTTTAACAATCTGAATTCAATGACTGCTTACAGAAAGATTAATCAGAGAAAAACCAACAACCTCATTGCTGTTGGTATAAGCAGCTTTGTTCAGTGCCATGCAGATGAACTCTGCAATATTTCTTCTCTGTCATTTTTCATGACACATTTTATTCAGTGCATCCTGTAGCCCATCAATAAAATTTGAACTAACCTTTAATGTTTCATCATTGCCTCCTACATCCTCAAACTTCACTGAAGGGTGGTAAAGCTCTGACCCCTTATTTCTCACTGGTAAGGAGGAAAAGACACACATTCAGCCATGGCATACATGTATTTGCTAATACTGAACAAAACTTACTCAGCCAAAACAAACAGCTAAGCACACAGAGTAATATTATTTTTTAGTACTAGACACAGGACTGCAATATTTTTAGTACAACATTAAGGCTAAGTTTCTTTTTAAAACTGCCTGGGGTCACTTCTCTGCACATCAGAAAATACTTCTTTGGTAACAGATTCCATGGTCTGATTCTATCCCTTTGTTTGGAGTAACACATCAATAACACAAAAATAACTTTTCACCTTTCTTAAGTAACATGGATTCAATTTCTCCATCTACATCTGGAAATTCTCCTTTTTTTCTTTTTGCTCTCCTGCCCTTTGTCTTCTTTCTTTCACTCTCCAAGACAGAAAAGTCTGTTGATTTCTAGGACATAAAAGCAGAATTATATTCACAAAACCTTCCATATCAGTGAACTTCTGCAAAAACTTAAAAGAACAAAATGTGTATCTATGATGCTTAACTTATACAAATTATATAAATAAAGACAAGCAAGGCAGGAAGTTACACCTTCTTTTTGCAGAAACTCTTTTTCGTACTTTGGATTTGCCTTATTTTTCAATGGGTTAATTACAACAGTCACTTTGTTTTTGTTAAGAGAGCATAGTAATGAGCAAATAAAAACCAAACCAAAACCAAACAAACCCCCTCAAAACTACTAACCAAAATCAGGCACCATTAACTTGCATGCCATGGAGGAATCCAGTTTGGGGATGAATACAACTATACGAATGTATTTACTCCATTGGAAACAATTTTTTTTTTCTAGTAAGTCACAAGGGAGTGTAAGAAAATGCTATTCAGTGTTAACACAAGTTAAATGCGTGTGAGAGAACAACCATTACAGGATAAAAGAAATAAAAGGAAGTTTTCTGTTTTCCCCAGGGTCACTGAGACTTTACCATTGGCTAAGGACGATCACCTGCTGTGGCTACAGCAAGCCAGAGGCCAGGTAGGCTGGCCACTGGCACATGCAATAAATAACAGCTACATTTCACTCATCTTTCTCTCAGTATGGGCACTAATCTGGGCCTCCTTCATACTGAGAACTACATTTTCCTCAAAAAAATCTGGAAGAAACTCATTATTTGGTGACTTTCTACCTTCCATACAAACATGCTTGAAATAGGCCAATTCTATTCATGCATCTACTGAGAACACCTTGGGGTTGTGAAACACAAAGTACCTCAGGAATCAGTTTCTTTTCCTCTCCTTCTCCATCCTCAGAAAGGTCAATGAAGAAGTCTTTCCCATCAGGAGTTTTATCAATGTACCAGCCACCATCAGAGATTCGTCTTTCACCTCTGGATTCTGGTGTGAGGGTGCTTGTTTGAGGTGCTGTTCTCACATGAGAGGTCTCCACAGGGTCATTTTTTGGAGTGGGTGGAACAGAATCAGGATTTCCTTTCTTGTATAAGCTCAGCAGGGAACTGTTCATCTGATTTGCAGACTGCAGATTTACACATATGTAAAGAAAATACATGGGACAGGTTTTAACTTGGATTATTTATATTTAGAGGTCAATGAAAACTATTTCATAAACATAATTCAGGATTATCCCTGCTGGAGAAAACAGGCAATGTATCTTCCAACCCACTCCTCTGCAAACCAAATGACTGCATATGAACCTACATGGGCTGGCTGAAGGGGCAGCCTTTGCAATTTACCCTGGAATGACTCCTGTTAATGGGCAGGCACCTCTTTTGGCAGAAGCTGGAGATGTCAGTTCCTTCAGTCACTTCATCCATTTGATAGCCAAGTCCTTCAGGCTCTCAGTGTGCCTTCCCAAAAGTGATTCCTCACCACAAGTTCCTCTTTTTCCTTCAGAAAACAGCCTCCTTCCAGCTCCACAGATTCTCACCTGGAATTGCTAACTCTGACTGGACCTTATCTCTATCTCCCCTTTTAAACTGTTCTAGTGCAATTTCACAACATAGAATCATATATTATACAAATACAAACAATCATAATAAATATCAACTTACCACATCTTCTGGATAATCATCATAGTCAGAGTCATCTGTGCCACTTCCACTAGTCCTTAACAGGGAGGGAAGACAAAAACTATTAATTTATCAGAGCACAACTGCAAGTAAGACATCTATAAAATAAAACAAAGGCAATTTTCATAGTGTGGCTCCTCATAATCATGGTATGTAGCCTAATGCTGGAGAGAAATTCCTGATCCCCATGCTCTCAATCTTCTACTATGAAAAGTTAAAAAATGCATCCTTTCCAAGTGTGTGATGATTTGGATCAACTTGCTAACCTGTCTGAAAGACAGACCACTATAAAAGTGATGTAGGTTCATTCTGATTCAGTTCACCAAGGGAAATAGGAGCAAAACACTGAACCAGACCAACCCTTCTGACAACAGCGTCCTACTTTCCCATGACATCCTTAATATCTATCCCAGGTTAGAGAAAACAGAACACTCCATGAGATTACGGACAGGGTTAGGAGTCAGGAAATCTTCATTCCAATCTCACACCCACTGGTCATTTACTCTGAATAGCCTGTCTGGTAGTCTCATCTCTCAGATGTGGCCAGTATCTCTCACACCCAAGAACGATTAAGAACAAAACAAAGGAACTGAAACACGAGGAACAGAGCATTATGTGGAAAACTATCAAGGAAGCCATAAGATTGTCCACTAATGCAGGGCTGTGTGTTCCCCACAACAGAGAAATCATGATTGGCTCTAATATCTGCTTGCCTTCAGCACTGAAAAAGTTTCCAACAACTACAGGTAACTTCTGAAAAAGACAAGCCTATGGGAAATCAGGGATCCACCTGCATTTTGAAATACCCAAAATGTAATAAACCAAACCCAGAAAGCTTTAAAGAAACAGTAACAGCAATGGCATTATTAATCTAGTGGTAAAAATTCCTCTTACTCATTTCTCTCTTGTTGTCTTGCTCTTTTTGCCACATGTCCAGATTCTAAAACTGCCAAATCTTCACGTTCTTTTTCATTACTGATTATTTCAAACACTGCAAGAAAAAGTTCAGCCACGTTAAGAATTAACAGCCAAAGCACAATCAAAGAATTTGGCATCTTGGACACAATATTAACAGATTTACCTTTTGCAACTTGTATTCTGAAGGCATTTCTTTTTCTTCGTCCATAATCTACACTGAAAAAAACCCAAAATAAACAGGTTACACCAACTGATTCTTCCCTCAATACAGTGTCATTGTAATTCCCAGTGGAAAAAGTACATGAGAAGTTATTCCCAAGCTTCCACACAGGTTCTTATTAAAAACTAGTTGGGTGAAAACGTGATCATCCTGCTAAGCAACCAAGCAAGGTGTTAGTGTATTACTGGATCCTCCATCTCCCCACCATGTCTGCACTGAGGTGTTCTTTCCCCTCATATTTTAAACTCACTGGGGTAAACCCCTACATGCTGCAAGGAATCTGCAGCTTTTTATTTAGAACAGAAAAAATATGAACCCATCAAAACCCAAACTACAACTAGACCTTGTAATGCCAATGCATTAATAAAATATGAGTCATTAAATGTATCAGCAGAGGGAAACAATCTTATTGCTTCAATCAACCTCAACAAACAACTGGTAATGAAGGTAACATAAACAAAACTGTAACTTTCATAATGAATGCAAGAGAACAAACTAATATATTCTACATTTTGAACACAGGATATAAGAAGACAAATCTTGGCTCACCTGTAGGTTTTCTGCAAATCAGATGCTAGAATTCCAATGTCAACATACTGCCCACATTTATTACTTGCAAGATACTGAAAAGAAGAATTTTAAGCAGGGAACAAAATCTTTGTTAATCACTTCACCAGAACAGCCCAACTAAATATGCCTATTTTAAATTCTGCCCTCCTTAAAAGTTGAAATGAAAATCAGAATCAGCTTTTCACTGCCTTGCAACAAACACACCAGACAGTATTTCCCAATGAAATGGGAAATGCTTATTAAAGCATAGATTACTGGGCAGCTCTGCCTCCTGGGGAAAGGCAGAATCCTACATCTGGGGGCTTTGATGACTTCTGCTGGGTCAACTCTGTTACTTTTATTTAGCAAGAAAGCTGATTTTGTAGCCCACACACCATCTTATTGTCTTGGTTTCTCTCAGTTATCCTCCTTTTGGTTTAGTTATCCCACCCTAAAAATGAAACCATCTATATGAATCAGCATGGATACTCTCCTAAGAACAACTTTAATCTTCACAGGACATTTCAGGGAATACTATAGAGAACTATGTTAATAAAGTGAATTCTACTAAGCCTTTTTATTGCTCTGACAGCAGCTAATCCAACCCATTTTCAAGCCTCAATTATGAAAATGTGAGAAAATATAATAAATTTCATGTACAACTGTACTCCACTTGCCTTCTTCCCCCACTCTCCAAATCAGTAACAAGAACTTTTAATAACATAAAGATGGATTCCTTCTTTTAAAAGAGGAAGAAAATATAGAATCATTCTAAAAGATCTGGTATCACAAGTGTCACAGCAAGGAGGATTTCAAACCCTCATTTAAATCAATAACTCCATACAAAACAGTCAAATTGAATATGTATTTAGCTTTTAAAATTATGTTGCACTTCAAATCACCCATGGACAGCTCCTGCCCTGCATGAAACATCAAGGCTACCATAAACCCAGCTGGGTTTTCCACTTCAGAATAGTCAACACACAAGTCAATGTGATCTTGTGAATTAAACCAAGCAAGTTCCCTTGAGCAGTCACTGTCTCATTTCAAGGAATTAGAAGTGGAGTACATTTATACACAGGCTCAGAAATCTGGTGTTCAAGGTGCAAAGTCATTATAAACTACCAAAAGATGTGACACAGCACTGTGCCACTTGAAGGAATCACAGTTCTCCCTGTTGTTCCCACATGTATTTGGGAAGTAACCCCATTTCCCCCTTTTCTCAGCTATTCAATAAAATCACTGTACATGTTTCGAAGGACAAACAGCATTTGCCAATATTACAGAATTGCAGGATCATTTAGGTTGGAAAAGACCTCTGAGATCATCAAGTCCAACCTATGACTGATCACCACCACGTCCACCAGACCACGGCACCGAATGCCACATCCAGTCTTTCCTTAAACACCTCCAGGGATGACGACCCACCACCTCCTGAGCAGCCCATTCCAATGTTTAACCACCCGTTCTGTGAAGAACTGCTTCCTAAGGTCCAAATATATACATACACACACACACATATACTTACATACACATACCTGTATACCACATGTATGTATATACCTATATATCTGCATATATATACATAGATACACACCTGTGTATATATATACACACATATACCTATATATACACATATATATGCAGAAATACTTTGAGTATATTTCTTTTGCCCTATTCATTTCACATGTGAAGCAGCAGCAGCCAGCCTCAAGACCAGAACTACTAAAGAGGACAGAAGAATGAAAGGAAAAAAATTACAGAAAATTAAAATAAATAAAATAAACCAATAGACCTCTCTAAAGCCTTTTTAAGCCCTTTCTAAAGCCCTCAGAGGCAGGGTCGGGGTTTGGTCGTCTCCTGCCAGTGAGCAGGCCCGATGCTCAACGCCCCTCAGCCAGAGGACAGACGAACCCCACGCCGGCTGCCGGTGCCGGCGGTACCGGGGGTGCCGAGGGTGCCCCGGCGGGCGGGCGGTACCTGCTTGATGCGCTGCTTCAGCCGGGGATCGGAGACGCGGCCGGGTCGGCACCGCATGGCCGCCACCCTGCCTGAGAGAGGACTTCATTTCCCAGCGTGCCGCGCTGCGCGGGCCCGCCCGTGCGGGGAGGTGCCTACGGCGGCCGGGAGGGCCCGAGCGCGGCGGGCGCGGCGGCGGGATGGAGTCGGTGGTCTTCATCTTCTCGCTGATCGACTGCTGCGCCCTCATCTTCCTCTCCGTCTACTTCGTATCCTGCTCCTCCGGCGCGGGGGCCGCGGCGTGGGCAGAGAGGGGCACCGGGG